>JAPYYA010003165.1:0-13163 GCA_028533165.1 Leontopithecus rosalia | reverse complement strand
GCTCAAGCCTGTAATCCCAGCACTTTGGGAGGCCGAGGCGGGTGGATCACGAGGTCAAAAGATCGAGACCATCCAGGTCAACATGGTGAAACCCCGTCTCTACTAAAGATACAAAAAATTAGCTGGGCATGGTGGCGCGTGCCTGTAATCCCAGCTACTCAGGAGGCTGAGGCAGGAGAATTGCCTGAACCCAGGAGGCAGAGGTTGCGGTGAGCCGAGATCGCGCCATTGAACTCCAGCCTGGGTAACAAGAGCAAAACTCCGTCTCAAAAAAAAAAAAAATATAGTGGTAACGTTTTTTACCTCTTGGGGGTTCACTGTGAGGATTAAAGCAGTTACTGCAGATGGAAACACCTGGCCGATAGTAAATCCCGTCTAGGATTTGCTGCCAGAATAATTTTCCTTCAGGACTGGGGGCTTATTCACTGGTGAAAGAAACACAAGATTCTTGGATTTGGGGGGACTTAATGGAGTTTGTGTTTGTGTCACCTCACAGCTGCTGCCTTGTGTGGGTTGGAATCGGACTTTTTTTGTTTGTTTTTGGTTTTGAGAGGTCTTGCTGTTACCCAGGCTGATTGTTGTTCACTGCAGCCTCAACCTTCTGGACTTAAGTGATCCTCCCACCTCAGCCTCTTGAGTAGTTAGGATTATAGGCATGAGCCCCACAGCCAGTTCTAGGGAAAAAAAATGTAAAGGCTCTTTTAGAACCTTAACCAGGGCCAAGCAACCCATACTTCAAGGCACTCAATTCACAAAACAAGGCCTCAGTGCTTTGCAAATGCAAAATACTCAACAAGTCTTTACTGGGTGTTTATTTCATGCCAGGTGCTGCACTGGGCAGTGAATGAATGAATCCCTGCCCTGGGGTTGACACTCCAGTGGGATGAAGAGACAGACCCAACATTACTGCATACGGTATGCAAAATAGGGTGCATGCAACAGAAATACAGCTGGCAAAGGTGGGGACGGGGAGGGGCCCTGGGTGCAATTTTTGCAAAGTGACCTCATTGAGGAGGGGACTTTGCAGCAAGCCCAGAAGCAGGCAAGGAGGAGTCACATGACTGTCTGAGGGAACAGCATTTTGGGCAGAGATTATAGGCATGAGCCACTGTGCCCAGCCTTGGGTAGATCTTTAAAAGGTACCCCTTCCTGGCTGGGCACAGTGGCTCACGCCTGTAATCCCAGCACTTTGGGAGGCCGAGGCGGGTAGATCACCTGAGGTCAGGAGTTTGAGACCAGCCTGACTAACATGGAGAAACCTTGTCTCTACTAAAAATAATAATAATAATAATACAAAATTAGCTGAGCTTGGTGGCACATGCTTGTAATCCCAGCTGCTCAGGAGGCTGAGGCAGGAGAATTGCTTGAACCTGGGAGGCGGAAGTTGCGATGAGCCCAGATCACGCCACTGCACTCCAGCCTGGGCAACAAGAGTGAAATTCTGTCAAAAAAAGGAAAAAAAAAAAAAGGTACCCCTTCCTCTGGGCAGATGCAGTGTGTGGTGAGGGGAACAGATGATGTCAGCTCCTGCTGTAGCTTCTGTCCCGTATGCTTATGCAGTGGGCAACTTGCACAACTGTTCTTGGCAGTCCTGCTTGTGTCCCCCATCTCTTGAGCAGCTCAGAAGGTGGGGGGGGGGTGCTATGATGATCAAGTAACCAGACGCTGGACCTCCACACCCAGGTGTTTAGAGGGCCAAACCCCAACTCTGTGCCCAGCTCACTGCTGGTAAAATCTGCCAAGGAACTGAACTGTTCTAGATAACACCCCCAAATCCCCCCTCCAGGTATCCCCAGCAGTGTCTCCCTTGCTCCTCCAGACTGGGGGCACCCTCGCCTTCCCCAGCCCCCTCTGCACGTTTCCATCCAGCCAGGAGTCCCACACTTGCCTGCTTCTCCCAACCTTCTCTCCCTCTCTCCAGCACAGCGGCTATTTTTATTTTTCCTTCTTATTAAATTTCCAACTTCGGCAAACACCATGGCCCCTGCCTCGCCGCGCCCCCCCTTCCCTTAGGGCGGATTTGATTCACTTGCGTTTTATTAACAGATTTAAAAAAAAAAACAATTCGCAGCTGCCACCACAATGTGACTTTCTCCGCTTTCCTGGAGGTTTAAGGAACCGAGGAGAACTGGGCTGCCGGATCCCTCTCCGGGTTTAAATTCGCCCTCCTCCCCACTCCCCGGGACCTTTCCATCACAGCCTGAGCCGCGAGGCCGGGAAGGGGCTGGGGAGTGAGGTTGGGTCTCGTCCTGGGTTTGGGGGGGAGTGGGATGGGTGTCAGGCCTGATGCGGTCCCCCAGCCAGGGCCTCGACGCAAGGCGGAATTGGAAATTAAAAAAAAAAAAAAAAAAAAAAAAAAAAGCAATCCGGAGGGAAGCCCCGCCCCCGCCCCGCCCCGCCCCGCCCCCGAAGACCTTGGGTGCAAAAGGCTTCGGGTGGGAGGGGCAGCCTCGGGGGTGGGGGCCTAGAAGCTGGGCCCTCTCTCCCTTCGGACGGCTGGCAAGCGGCCTTGGGAAGGTTCGCCACCTACCCTCGCCAGGCTCGCTCAGTTTTCTTTCCTCCTTAGGATATTCTGATTCCGGTGCTGACTCCCAGACCCGAGAGCAAATTGCTTCCTCGTGCCCCCGGGGTGTTTTCCTCCCCCAACGTTTTTTTTTTTTTTTTTTTTTTTTGGTGGCAGTCGCCATGGCAACCAAGAACCCAGCTGCACTTCACTTCCCTGGGATACTGGATGGGGGTAGGGGTGATGGGAAAACTAACTGGGTCATTTAGGCCAGGACCTTCCTACCCTCCTCTTTGCCCCCTCTCTTAGTCCTCCACTCCTCCCCCACACCACCTGGCCCAGCCTTGATCAACAAGAGGCCAGGTTGCTCTGTCATACCCATCTGGGTGGTTGAGCTGCGTCTTCCTTCTGGGTCACTCTGTTCCGGGAAGGTCCTTCATTCGGCCCGAGGGCTAAGGCTCCGGCTCTCGGTGAAATCCATTTTCCCTTCCTTTCCTCCACTATTTAGTCCCTCAATCAGGTAGGCTGGTACGGTTGGGCATGTTGGACACTGCACAAGGGAACACTGAGTAGGTTCAAGCTGAGCTCCTGATTTCCCTTGCTTCTTTGCTCCATAGCACGCTACAGACTAACCTCTCCTCTGCCTCACTGACACCAACTCCGTTTGCTATCAGCGGAGCCAGTGATTTCAATAAAACACTTCAGTACCGGTCACACCCCAACGCAGAGGAAGATGGGAAGTTCAGTCGGGAAATTGGGGTCTTGAACAACTCAAGCCACAGGTCCTCTGAGTGCTTACAGAGAGAGCAAACCTGGGCAGAAAGAACTACAGGGGCAAAAACTAGGGTCGAGGACCATAGAATGCGCTGGGGTACTCAGAGGGAGGCAGGGAATGATTATCAAAAGCCCCAAAGGAATCATGGGGCTGATCAAGTTGCTTCCTGGATCCAATTCTACCGCCCACCATCTATACTGTTGGCCTACGTGGCTCCTCCCTCCGAAGGTGGAGCCTATTTCCACGCCCCTTGAATCTGGGTTGGTCCGTGATCTCCTTTGGCCAATCAGTAGATCGCAGCAGAAGTGAAGTCAGTTCCCAATCTAGGCCTGGAGAGGTGCCGCCGGTTTCTGGTCGTGTCTGGAAACCCCGCCTCTGTCAGGTGACCACGCCCCAGCTAGCCTGCTGGAGGATGAGGGAAGAATCCTGTCATCCCAGCCAAGCCGTCCCAGACCAGCCTACAGCCAGCTGGGCCCGAAAAATACAAAAGTCCCAGCCTGGATAAGTAGTCTTGGGCCCATAGACATTGGCGGTTGAGCCCAGCCAAGAGCAGCCTGCAGCCTGCGAAGCCAAAATTAACGCTGATTTTCCTAAGCTCCTGGATTTGGGCGCTGTTAGGCAGTGGTTTGGGTTTTGTTTTTTTTTTGAGACACAGTCTCACTTTGTGGCCCAGGCTGGAATGCAGTGGCGCAATCTTGGCTCACTGCAACCTCTGCCTCCCAAGTTCAAGAGATTTTCCTGTCTCAGCCTCTCGAGTAGCTGGGATTACAGGCACAAACCACCATAGCTGGCTACTTTTTGCATTTTCAGTAGAGACAGGGTTTCGCCATGTTGGCCAGGCTGGTCTCGAATTTGTCTCAAGTGATCCGCCCGCCTTGTCCTCTCAAAGTGCTGGGATTACAGGCATGAGCCACTGGGCCTGGCCTTTGTTAGACGGTTTAACTGGCAACAGGTAACTGACAAGGAACCTGGCAGGCACAGGTGTGCGTTGGTCAGAACTTCCCCACGAAGGAGTTAGACTCAGATCCTAGGGGCTGTGAAATTGATTGTCAGCTCTTTAACTTCCTGAGGAATCCTTCTCCATTTTTCCTTTGTTTCTTTTTTGCTTTTTCACATGGCCTTCCAATGAAATGCCCCATTTTTCCTTTTCTTTTGAGATGGAATCTCACTCTGTAGCACAGGCTGGAGTACAGTGGTGCGATCTTGGCTCACCGCAACCTCTGCCTCCCGGGCTCAAGCAATTCTCCTGCCTCAGCCTCCCGAGTACCTGGGATTACAGGCACTCACCACTATCCCCCACTAATTTTTGTATTTTTAGTAGAGACAGCGTTTCGTCATCCTGGCCAGGCTGGTCTTGAACTCCTGACCTCAGGTGATCCGCCCACCTCGGCCTCCCAAAGTGCTGAGATTACAGGCATGAGCCACCACGCCACGCCTGGCCTCCCATTTTTTCTTTCCTTGGTATCTCTCTGAATTGCACCTCCTCTCTCTCTCTCTCTCTCTCTCTCTCTCTCTCTCTCTCTCACACACACACACACACACACACACACACACACACACACTTCCTTCTAGCCACACAAGTCTCCTAACTGATTTCTACTCCTCCATACTAGTTCCCATCTCGGGGCCTTGGCACCGCTGTTCCTCCTGCCTGGAATCCTCTTCCCCCAGATCTCTATGCATCCTCCCCTGTTACTCCTTCAGGTCCCTGCTCATGTGCCTGACGCCCTGAGATCCCCTCCTTGACTCAGATAGGGATGTCTCCTTCCAGGCCCTCACCAACCTGCTACTGCTCCCAATGGGAGCACATCATGTCCAGCCTAGGACGCTAAGGCTGACCTGGGGTTCAGATGGGAGCAGAACAGCCCTCCACAAAAACCTGCCTTTTTAGGGCCAGGCGAGGTGGCTCATGTCTGTAATCCCAGCACTTTGGGAGGCTCAGGTGGGCGGATCACAAGATCAAGAGATTGAGACCATTCTGATCAACATGGTGAAACTCCGTCTCTACTAAAAATACAAAAATTAGCCAGGCATGGTGGTGCACGCCTATAGTCCCAGCTACTTGGGAGGCTGCGGCACAAGAATCGTTTGAACCCAGGAGGTGGAGGTTGCAGTGAGCCAAGGTTGCACCACTGCACTCCAGCCTGGTGACAGAGCAAGACTCCATCTCAAAAAAAAAAAAAAAAAAGACAGAAAAACTCAGACATTTCTCTTTTGGGCCGGGCACAGTGGCTCACACCTGGAATCCCAGCACTTTGGGATGTTGATGCAGGTGGATCACAAGGTCAGGAGTTTGAGACCCACCTAGCCAATATGGTGAGACCTCATCTCTACTAAAAATACAAAAATTAGCTGGGCATGGTGGCGAGCGCCTGTAGTCCCAGCTACTCAGGAGCCTGAGGCAGGAGAATCGCCTCCCAAGTAGCTGGAATTACCTGCACCCGCCACCATAGCTGGCTAATTTTTGTAGTTTTAGTAGAAACAGGGTTTTACCATGTTGGTCAGGCTAATCTTGAACTCCTGACCTTAAGCAATTCACCCGCCTCAGCCTCCCACTGTGCTGGGATTACAGGTGTGAGCCACTGTGCCCTGCCACACAAAAACATTCTTCATTCACCTTTCCCCTAATGATTTTACCATCCACGGCTAATCATGCCCTAAATCCATGATTTCTTTTTTTGTTTGTTTGTTTTTGTTTTTGTTTTGAGATAGAGTCAGTCTGTCGCCAGGCTGGAGTGCAATGGCACGATCTCGGCTCACTGGAACCTCTTACTCCCTGATTTAAGGGATTCTGCCTCAGCCTTCTGAGTAGCTGAGATTACAGGCGCACACCACCATGCCTAGCTAATTTTTGTATTTTTAGTAGAGATGGGGTTTCACCATATTGACCAAGCTGGTCTCAGTCTCCTGACCTCATGATCCGCCTGCCTCGGCCTCCCAAAGCGCTGGGATTACAAGTGTGAACCACCGCACCTGGCCTTTTTTTTTTTTTTAATTAAGAGATGGGATCTCACTATGTTGCCCAGGCTGGTCTCAAACTCCTGGCCTCAAGAGATCCTTCCACCTTGCCCTCCCAAAGTTCTGGGATTAAAGCCGTGAACCATGTCACCTGGCCTGCAGCCATGATTTCATTATGAGTTTCAAAATACTGCATTCCCAGTTTATCACAGCATTTTCCCATTTATATATCTGTCATCTCCAACGTTCTGGAAAGCCCTCAACAGCAGAGGCAGAGCCACGGGTACCAAAGGAGCGTGTGCTGAAAGAATCTGAATTCAGGACATGGAGTCTATTGGGGGAAACACACAAACAGGTATTTGTCGTTTACGACAAAAAAACCCGGCACCATTTCTCCTGCTTCTGGGATCAAAGGCTGCTCCAGTCCAGTCTCCTCTGGATGCCAGGCCTGGCCCCCTACCCATCAAAGCTTTCTCTCTTCTGACACCGTCACCACCCCATGGACCCAAGACCTAGAGGGGACTGGGCAGAAGAAAGATCAACTGTCCATAGGTATCAACATTGCTTTCCTTCTTAATTTTTTTTTATTTTAAACCTCCCCACAATTCAAACGTTTCTCTTATTATCTTCTGCTGAGGGAAAAAAATTAATAACATGGCACAATATAAAATACTAAATTAAAGGCATTTTGGAACCAGCAATTATTTCATAAGCTTCTCTTTTATTGCAACGCTAATGTGCCTAATTGCTATCTTAATGAGGACATTAATTTCTGGCTAATGTGATGTTATTATAGAAATTGCAGTCAATCTCTTAAAAGGGGTAAAGTGCTAGAAAGCTGTCCCACAAGGCAGAGGCTCTGGTCACCCTGCAGCTGAGGGGCAAAGGAGAGGGGAGGAGACAGTGCTGGAACCCGAGCCAGGAGTCGGGGAAGGATGGGTCTGCTGGGAGCCAGAGGGGGGAAGGCAGGGGGCTTGTGCAGAGAATCAAGCCGCCCAGGGAGGCCCTGATCTGAAAGCCAGCTGCTGCCATGCCTGGGGACCTAGGAGATGGAACTCTGAATAGGGGGAAAGTGTTACAGCAATAATAAAACCTGACATCAGTGGCAGGCACCGTTGAGGCTTTTCCTATGCTGATCCTTGCAACAGCTCTATAAAATAGTGTCATTTCCGCCATTTTACACATGGAAGAACAGAGAGGTTGAGTAACTTACCCAAGGTCACACAGCTATTACATGGTAGAGATGGGATTTGAACCCAGCACGTCTGGCTTAACTGCTGAGCTATGCTGCCTTTTAGCCAGTACCCTGAGACCATCAATAATAATAATTTCAAACATTTATTGAGGATTTATCATGCACTGACCGTGAGTCAAGCCTTTTGCACACACCATCTCTTGCACACAGGGCTCCATCTTGGAGGGAAAGGTTCAGCGACAGCTACATCTGAGCACTCCTTAATACACAGGGAGGACGAGGTGAGGCTCAAATCTGGGGGGCTGGGGTTCCACCTCCCTCCCCACGTAGGAAGAGGAAATCCATTGCAGGTGGTGAGACATCACGGTGCAGAGAGAAGTTTCTTTCCTCTGAGATGCACCTTATGGCAGGTTACTGTCGTGGTCAGGGGAGGTTGTGAAGGCAAATGGTCTGGGTTAGAATTCTAGCTTTTCCCACTGGGTGAGTGGCCAACCCTCTCTGCACCTCAATTTCCTCATTTAAAGATTGGGGCTATGGAGCCAGGAGCCATGGTTCATGCCTATAATCCCAGCACTTTGGGAGGCCGAGGTGGGCAGATCACTTGAGGTCAGGAGTTCAAGACCAGCCTGGCCAACATGAAGAAACCCCGTCTCTAATAAAAATTCAAAAATTAGCCTGGTATGGTGGTGTATGCCTGTAGTCCCAGCTACTTGGGAGGCTGAGGCAGGAGAATTGCTTGAACCTGGGAGGTGGAGGTTGCAGTGAGCTGAGATCCTGCCACTGCACTGCAGCCGGGGCAACAGAGCAAGACTCCACCTCAAAAAAAGAAAGAAAGAAAAAGAAAAGAGAAAAAAACATTAGCTGAGTGTGATGACATGACACACACCTGTGTCCCAGCTACTCAGGAGGCTGAGGTGGGAGCATCACTTGAGCCCAGGAGGTCAAGGTTGCAGTGAGCCATGATCACACCACTGCACTCCAGCTTTAGTGGCAGAGTGAAACTCCCATTGCTAAAAATAAAAATAAAGAAAATAGGTCTGGGCTTGAGGCAGCCCAAGGGTCCCCTGGTTTCATCATTTTCCGTCCATCTTCCCAACCACACCACCTTGGCGAGCACAGAGGCAGCACAGACGGACGTGCCCATGAAAAATACAGAAGGCAGCCGAGGGCGGTGGCTCACGCCTGGAATCCCAGCACTTTGGGAGGCTGAGGCGGGCGGATCACAAGGTCAGGAGTTCGAGACCAGCCTGGCCAACATGGTGAAACCCCATCTCTACTAAAAATACAAAAATTAGCTGGGCGTGGTGGCACATACCTGTAATCCCAGCTACTCAGGAAGCTAAGGCAGGAGACTTGCTTGAACACAGGAGGCGGAGGTTGCAGTGACCCAAGATTGTGCCACTGCACTCCAGCCTGGGAGACAGAGTGAGACTCTGTCTCAGCAAAAAAAAAAAAAAAAAAATACAAGGAGCCACTTTTCAATTCAGACAGTTTATTATTTACATAAACAGCAGAAGGAAGGGAAGCCAAAAGTGCCAGCTCCCCGTGGTCCTTGTTCCACACTTCAAAATAATAATAAAACAATAGCTCGCAGGCGCAGTGCACAGTGGCTCACACCTGTAATCTTAGCACTTTGAGAGGCCGAGGCGGGCAGATCACTTGAGGTCAGGAGTTCAAGACCAGCCTGGCCAACATGAAGAAACCCCCATCTCTATTAAAATTGCAAAGATTATCTGGGCGTGGTGGCAGGTACCCGTAGTCGCAGCTACTCAGGAGGCTGAGGCAGCAGAATCATCTGGACCCAGGAGGGGAGGCCGCAGTGAGCTGAGATACCGCCACTGTACTCCAGCCTGGAAGACAGAGTGAGACTCCATATCTACGTGCCTTGGCCCAGGCCCGTAATCCCACAAACAATTATAAAACAGACAAAATGAGGCCAGGGGCCGTGGCCCAGGCCCGTAATCCCACAGACAAGCATAAAACAGACAAAATGAGGCCAGGCGCCGTGGCCCAGGCCTGTAATTCTTGCACTCTGGGAGGCTTAGGGTAGAGGATACCTTGAGCTCAGGAGTTCAAGCCCAGCCAGGACAACAAAGCAAGACTCCATCTCTACAAAAAATACAAAAATTAGCTGAGCATGGTGGTGTGAGCCTGCAGTCCCAGCTACTTGGGAGGCGGAGGTGGGACAATCTAAGACTGAGAGGCAGAGGTGGCAGTGAGCTGAGATTGCACCACTGCACTCCAGCCTGGGTGACAGAGCTGAGACTTTGTCTCAAAAAATAAAAATAATGAAAGCGCAAAGAGATATTCTCCCTATACTTTGTCAAGAATCTAAGGCTGGGACTGGCTCTTTTTGCAAAAAAAGTGAATTAGGAAGCATCGTCGGGGTGTGAAAGTCATGCTAGCTAGCGCCTCTCTGAGAAATCTTTTTTTTTAGACGGTTGCTCTGTCATCCAGGCTGGAGAGCAATGGCACAGTCTCGGCCCACTGAACCCTCCACCTCCCAGGTTCAAACGATTCTGCCTCGGGCTCCTGAGTAGAAAGAAGAGCAATGAGAGAAAAGGGACCAGGTGTGTGAAGGATGAATTGCAGCGACCCCCTTGCTGAAGAATCAATCTCGGCCCACTGAACCCTCCACCTCCCAGGCTCAAATGATGTACAAGAAAATCCACGCCTGGGATCACAGGCGCGTGCCACCGCACCAGGCTAATTTTCGTATTTTTAGTAGAGACGGGGTTTCACCATGTTGATCAGGCTGGTGTCGAACTCCTGACCTCATGCTTTGCCTACCTTGGCCTCCCAAAGTGCTGGGGTTACAGGCATGAGCCACAGCGCCTGGCATAATTGCTTTTTTTTTTTTTTTGAGACAGAATCTCGCTCTGTCGCTCAGGTTGGGGTGCAATGGTGCAATCTCACTGTAACCTCTGCCTTTTGGATTCAAGCGATTCTCCTGACTCAGCCTCCCGAGTAGCTGGGATTACAGGCATGTGCCACCACGCCCTGCTAATTTTTGTATTTTCAGTAGAGGGGGGTTTCACTATGTTGGCCAAGCCGGTCTCGAACCCCTGACCTCAGGTGATCCGCCTGCCTTGGTCTCTCAAACTGCTAGGATTACAGGCGTGAGCCCCCACGCTCATCCTGAGACTTGCTTTTTTTTAGGGATTAGAGGGATTGATGGTGCAGTAAAGGAAGTCACTTTCTCACTAGTGGTTCTGTGGTACTGAAGCCAGGGCCAGGTATCCATGGGGCAAGTGGGTGAGTAGATGTTCCAGGCCACCAAGCCGGCCAGAGGAGGAGCCGATTCCAGGTCTTCCCTCGTCTCTTTGCTGTTTAAACGCTTTTTGTTCCTTCCAATGGGGAACAGGGAAGGGAGAGGCTGTGAGATTGGAACAGAAGCATCCCAGACCTCAGAGGCCCTGAGCGGTCATTCCCCTCCCTGTGCCTCAGTTTTCTCATCTACAAAATGGATAGCTGCAGCCTAGAGAGGCAATTTTTAAAGTTCTACTGTGTTAGTGAGGGTTCTCCAAAGAACAGACTCAACAGGACACACACACACACACACACACACACACACACACACACACCCCATTCTGTTTAATGACTACAGGCTTGTCGCCCAGGCTGGAGTGTAGTGGCGTGATATTGGCTCACTGCAACCTCTGCCTCCTGGATTCAAGCAATTCTCCTGCCTCAACCTCCCGAGTAGCTGGGACTATAGGTACGTGCCACCACGCCTCCCCGCCCCCCCACCCACAGACAGAGGGACTGATTTATTTATATATATATTTAAAGACAGTGTCTCATTTTCTATTTTTGTTTTAATTTTAATGAGACAGGGTCTCCCTCGGCCACCCAGACTGGAGTGCAGTGGTGGAATCATAGCTCACTGCAACCTTCACCTCCTGGCCTCAAGCGATCCTCCCACCTCATCCTCCCAAAGTGCTGGGGTTACAGACACGAGCCACCGCACCTGGTGGATTTCTTTTCTTAGAAAAGCAATACATGCTCATGATAAAATGCAAGGAATTCAAACCCTATCGAAGGGGGAGCATACTGAATGGAGTCTCCCTCTACTGCCTCCCTTCCCCCTAATATAGCTCTGCTAGAAGCTGCCTGGTGTATCCGCCCTGGCATTTTCTATTTGCACACCAGCTTCTATACGAATATCCTCCCTTTTACTTTCACAAAAAGGGATCGTTGCAGGCACACAGTTCCATGATAGCTTTTTCCAGTTAATTATATACCGTGGACATCTTCTCCAAATCAGCACACCCAGACCTGCCTCATTCTGCTTAATGACTGCAGAGTGTTGGAAGATGTGCCTTAAGAGGGAGAGAGAGAAAAAAAAATGATAGGTTTGGAACATTCCACCTGGGAGTCCCAGATCTGGGCTAATGGGATGGGAGATCACACTCCAATTCCTCCCCATCCCTTCTGGCTTTTTTTTTTTTTTTAATGGAGCTTAGCTCTTGTTGCCCATGCTGGAGTGCAGTGGTGCGATATCGGTTCACCGCAACCTCCGCCTCCTGGATTCAAGCGATTCTCCTGCCTCAGCCTCCTGAGTAGCTGGGATTACAGGTGTGAGCCACCACACCCAGCTAATTTTTGTATTTTTAATCCAGACGT
Organism: Leontopithecus rosalia; assembly: GCA_028533165.1. Classification (NCBI taxonomy): domain Eukaryota; kingdom Metazoa; phylum Chordata; class Mammalia; order Primates; family Cebidae; genus Leontopithecus; species Leontopithecus rosalia. The sequence continues at coordinate 1,106 of JAPYYA010003165.1, read as the reverse complement.
TGGCCAGGCTGGTCTCAAACTCCTAACCTCAGGTGATCTGCCTTCCTTCCAACCAGCCTTCCAAAGTGTTGAGATTACAGGCTTGAGCCACCACGCCCGGCCTCTTCTGACTTTTCCATGTCTTGGGAACCAACGCAGTTGTAGTCCCTGGCCAGCTCCATTTGAGGGCGGCAGACAGGCTTGTGTCTGGGTCAGAGTGGAGGTGCCAAGCTCCTGTTCCAGCCCTCAGCAGTCCGTGGAGAAAAAAAAAAGCCAAACCAAAGCCCAGAGCTAAGTCCACTTCTTGGGACATAGTTTATTGGGACTGGGACCTGCTGCGAGGCTCTGCAGACCTCATGGCCGAGGGCAGTGGCCCCGAGAAAAGGCTAGGAAGACGCGGCAGGGCAAATCAATGTCCATCCTGGGTGGTCACGTGCTTCAGAGGGTCAGCCCTGATTGGTCCACATCCATCTAATGGTTCATTTCCTCATTGGTAATTGGCTTAGGCACCGCCCACCACCCGTTTTTAAAGTTTTATTGGCACACAACTGTGCTCATCTGTTTGCGTGTTGCTCGAGGCAGCTTTCACTCAAGGACAGAACCAAATACAGATGGTCCCAACTTAAAGATGGTTGAACTTGCAATGTTTCAACTTTACAACGGTGTGAAAGTGACATGCATTTGGTAGAAATCCTACTTTGGGACCCACACATTGTGTTTTTCATGTTCAGTATAGTATTCAAAGAATTATGTGAGATATTCAACACTTTATTTTAAAATAGGCGTGATGTTAGATGATTTTGCCCACCTGTAAGCTAATGTTAAGTGTTCTCGGCATGTTTAAGGTAAATTAGGCTAAGCTATGATGTTCACTGAGTTACATGTATTCCATGTATTTTCAGCTTGTGATCTTTTCCCTTGTCCTTTTTCTTTTCCTTTACCTTTTCCTTCCCCTCCCCTCCCCTCTCCCCTCCCCTCTCCTCTCCTCTCCCCTCCCTTCCCATCTCCTCTCCTCTCCTCTCTTCTCCTCCCCTCCCCTCCCTTTCACTTCCCTCCCCTTCCCTTCTTTTTCCTTCCCTTTGAAACAGAATTTTGCTCTGTTGCCCAAGGCTGGAGTGCAGTAGTTC
>JAPYYA010003164.1:0-13163 GCA_028533165.1 Leontopithecus rosalia | reverse complement strand
GCATACTTCTCGGAGTTCCTGTATTGTATTCTTCATTTCCATTAATTCACTTATATTCCTCTCTAAGTTGTCTATTCTCATTAGGATTTCATCAAACCTTTTTTCAAAGTTCTAATTTCTTTATGTTGGGCTACAACATGTTCTTTGAACTCACGGAAGTTTCTTATTATCCATAACCTGAAGTTTGATTCTGTTATTGGGATGCGCTCGTTCTCCATCAAGTCTTGTTCCATTGTTGATGAGGAACTGTGATCATCTTTAGAGGGAGAGGGGTTCTGATTTTGAGTATTCTCAGCCTTTTTACACTGGTTTCTTCCTATCATTGTAAATTTATCTTCCTATCGTCTTTGAAATTACCAGCTTTCAGTAGGTCTCTTGAGTGGACGTCCAAGATGTTAGTTCCCAGGGCCAGGAACAGCGGCGTTAAGATGGACAGTGTTTTTCTGCCCAGGCTTCTCCTGTCTGGCTTCCTTCTTGTGTCCGTAATAGGCGACTCTGCCTTCCCGGAGCTCCAAACCTCGGTCAGAAGGGGAACCAGTCGCGTTCACTCTGCGCCGAGGTGCCAGCACAACTTCTGCGCCGGCCTCAGGAGTCAGTGCTGGGAACCCCTGTGGCTCCTCCAAACCTCAGTCAGAAGGGGAACCAGCCCCACCTAGTCAGCTCCGAGAGCTGCTGTGTGGAGGTGCTGGAGAAACTGCTGCGCTGTGGTGCCGGCGAAACCACTGCCCTGCGTGGCTCCTCCACTGGGAATCTTCTGCTCCTGAGCAACCAGAATTTGTCTGAAAGTGTGGCGTCCTCTAGTTCTATGAGCTTTAACTGTGAGCTGCAATCCTGAGATGTTAGCGATCAGCCATCTTGGATTGTTCCCCCTATCCTCATTCTTAAAGCATAGTTTTGCCAAATACCAAATTCTTGGTTGACAGTTGTTTTCTCTCAGCATTTAGAAAATATCAACTCACAGCCTTTTTAGCTTCCAAAATTTCTACTGAGAAACTGGCTGATAGTCTATTGAGGATCCCTTGTATGTGATGACTTGCTTCTCTGCTACCAAGATTCTCACTGTCTCCTGCCTTTCAGCAGTTTTTGATGTATCCCCATGTGGGTGTCTTTGAGTTTATACTTGGAGTTTGTTGGTATTAGATATATCAGTTCATGTATTTCATCAAATTTGGGAACTTTTCAGCCATTATTGTTTAAAATATTCTTCATGCTTTTTTTCTGTCTCTTTTCTGTTGAAATGCACACATGTATGTTGGTCTGTTTGATATCATCCCATAGACTCATTAGGCCCTATTTATTTATTTTTTCATTCTTTTTTTTTCTGTTCCTCAGATTTGATCATTGCAGTTGTCCTATTTTCAAGGGTGCTGATTCTTCTGCTTCCTCAAATCTGCTTTTGAAACTCTCCAATGTATTCTTTTATTTCAGTTACTGTAGTTTTTAGTTCCTCTGGTGTGTTTTACTCATACCACTTCCAGCATGAAATGTAGCAGAGTCCCCCACAACCAATTCTCCAACTTCCTGGACACCAACTGGGTGTTCTACAGTTCATTTCAATTCTGACACTAACTGCTGGAGTTAGGGAAGACCCCTCTATGGCAGACTACGTCATACACACTAAGTTGGTTATAACAAATAAGTTGGTGAGGATGAGAACCCTGTGAATTGCCATTGGGAATGTAAATGGTACAGCCACTTTGAAAAACAATCTGGTGGATCTTCAAAAGGTTAAATATAAAGTTAACAATCTACTTCTAGATATATACCAAAGAGAATTCAAAACATGTATAGGAATGGCATAGAAACATTACTCACAATAACCCCAAAATGGAAACATTCTAAATGTCATTGGTTGATGAATAGACAACCAAAAGTGATATATCTATACAGTGGAAAATTATTCAGCCATAAATGAAATGAAATGAAGTACCAGTATGTTCTACAACATGGATGAAAACATCATGCTAGGGGAAAGAAACCAGTACAAAAAGTCACAGAGACAGATTATTGGTTACCAGAGCCTGGGATGGCGGATAGGGAGTAACCGTGAATAGATATGGGTTTATTGTGGAGTGATGAAAATGTTTCGAATTAGGTATTGGTTATGATTACACAACTCTTTGATGCTTATCCTATGGTTCTCCCGAGCAGCTCTCTCCCAGGTGATGATTATGGACCTGGGTTGTTTTCATTAGGGGCTACATAATTTCAGAAACCTTTACCTCTAGTTGTGTGGATCAGAAAGACAGTGTGAAAGATTACGTGGGGCATTTTAGGGATGAGTCATCGAAATGTATATATCACTTTCACTCATGTGCCATGGGCTGTAATCTATTCTTATGATCCTAATCCAACTGTGAGACAAGCTGGCAAATGTAGTCTTCCACGTAAATGTAGCTTCCCCAGAAGAAAAAGCTATAATGATGATCACCCTACCTGTCTCTACCATAGAGATTAAAGAGAGATGCTATAAATAGAAATTCTTTTATTTGCGTATTCCACGTCAAAATCACAAATTTAGGTGCCACCAAATTATGGCATTATTTTCACTTCGGTACCTGAACCTGTAATGTTTAAAAATATTACTTGTTCTTAAGAAATTCTGTACTTATCTTGCTAGTGCTGATTTAAAGCAAATTCCTCATTTAAAGTAAACACAAAACAGCATGAAAATATTTTTTAAAAAATAGTGGTAAGCTAAAGTAATGAAACTTTTCTTACTTGATAAAAATTTTAAACATTAAAAGTTATTATTATGAGAAAAGGCTGAATTGTTCACTATCATCTGTTTTTTTCTTTGGTGGTAACAGGGAACAGAGTCGAGCTCAGTGGCCCTGGCTGAAGTGCAGTGGCCTAATCTCAGCTCACTGCAGCCTCTGTCTCCCGGGATCAAGCAATTTTCCTGCCTCAGCCTCCTGAGTAGCTGGGACTACAGGTGCATGCTACCATGCCTGGCTAATTTTTGTATTCTTTGTTAGAGACAGAATTTTACCTTGTTGGCCAGGCTGGTCTCAAACTCCTGACCTCAAGTGATCTGCCCGCCTTGGCCTCCCAGAGTGCTGGTATCACAGGCTTGAGCCACCACATCCCGCCTCATCTCTGTTATTAAACATCATACTATAGGTCCTAGCCAGTGCCTTAGGACAAGATTTAAAAAAAAAAAAAAAAAAGATGTAATATTCAAAAAAGAAGAGAGAAAGGTTATTGTGTAGATGATTTGCTATAAAATAACAAGTGAGTCAGCTCAGAAGCTCTTCTAGCTAAAAGGATGAAAAAATTTATACATAGCAATAAACAAATCTGTAGTATATTGTTTGTGGCATATAATACTAAGTTGGCATTTTTGACACATGCTCCCCTTTCTCTTGGGGTATTTTAGTAACATGGAAGCTAAAAAACTAAAATGATATTTCTCAGACTTTATTGCAGTAAAGGTAAATAATGTGATTTAGCCATTCACCAAGGATGTGAATTCAGAACTAAATTAAGTGTGGAAAGAAGGAGAAACACACAAAGCATCCCTTTAGCTGGTACTAATCTAGAATTTGCATCATGGTTTTGACGCTATTATTTTTCTTTTTATTTTATAACTTCAACTTTTATTGTAGATTCAGGGGATGCACATGAAGGTTTGTTACATGGGTACCTTGCATGATGCTGAGGTTTGGGATATGATTGATCCGATCATCCAGGTATGCGGTATAGTGTCCAATGGAGCCATTATTTTGGCAACAATTTTTCATCCTCAGATTATTACTAAGAAGATAGATTTCTAGAGACAAAAGTTGTTACACTGGCTTTCTGAGTCTCAGAATAGTTTGGTACTATAGCCAACAATGGAGTAGTAGTTCCAGATTCCCTAGTTTCCGGATTGTGGTACAGCCTTGGCAAACCAGTTTTGCCTATTGTTCTAGGAGTCATTCCTGGTAGCCAGGTCTAGAGCCTACTCCTTCTGTCTTTTCATTGGATTGGTAAAGCATTTAATTTTCCATATTAAGCTCCTGTCTGCTTAAAATAGCTAGTGAGCTTTCTGTTTATGCAACTGAATCCCAACTGACAGGATTGTTAGGTGAAAAATGCAGGCCATTGAACACTGTGTGAACTCCTAACGGCAAAACTAGCCCATGTGTTTACCATTCTCCCCTGCCCAATTCCATTGAAGAAACAAAGACAAATGAGAATAAGGAAGAAGTGGAAGAGGGGAGGAGGAAGAGAAGTCGTTGATAGTTGTACCATTAAGTACAGCATAGTGTCATCATTGGGACAAAATATTTTGAAATTTCTGAAAGATATTAAGCCAGTAAGATCAAATTGAGGGAAATTAGATACTTGGTGCAAACAAAGTAGGGCTCTCAGAAGAATTGTGGAGTAACTCTAGGTTTCAAATACCTGGGCCAGTGGAGAAAAATGGAAGGACTTCATTTTGAAAACATGAAAGGTCCCCCAGCCTTGGGTTACTGTCCTAAGTAGCCTTGGGTTACTATCCTTGGCATTCTCCCCTAGGTTTGATTTTGCTTGGATTACTGGTTATGTAAAGTGAGAGGTTTTACTTGATATGTTTCTAGCATGTGAAATAAGGTCAGACTGTTTTAAAATATACCCAGATTTTGTTTTTATTCAAGTGTGTCAGGAGACAGTTGTTATCGAGAGTATAATTGGTTACTCACAGTTTCCAACTGGGGGGTGTATGCCACATCATGCCACACCGAGGCCATGCAGTGAAGCACCTGAATTAATCAGGAGTCAGAAGGAGCAAGGGAAAAGCATGGGCATAATGCTTTTATTGTGGTTTGTATGGGAAAAGCAAGACAAGGCAGGTTAAACAAAATTAGGATTGGCTAGTTTCAATATTTTTGGTGGGCTCTGGGATATAGGGGCTATCTCTAGTTGTTTGGTACCTGGCCCTGGGGTGATTAGGGCAGGGAATAGTGGCTCAATCTGATAAATGAGGTGGTTGATGGCATGAGCCCTAGATTGGTTGGTTTGTGTTTGAAGAGTGTTTGCTCTCTCATGGAGTTTGCTAGCCCTGGGAGGGGCAGACTCTACAGAATCAGCAATGTGCCAGATTGCAGAGCATCGAGAATACGTAAAATAAGAAAATATGGGCCGGGCGTGGGGGCTCACGCCTGTAATCCCAGCACTTTGGGAGGCCGAGGCGGGTGGATCACAAGGTCAACAGATCGAGACCATTCTGGTCAACATGGTGAAACCCTGTCTCTACTAAAAATATAAAAAATTAGCTGGGCATTGTGGCACGTGCCTGTAATCCCAGCTACTCGGGAGGCTGAGGCAGGAGAATTGCCTGAATCCAGGAGGCGGAGGTTGCCTTGAGCCGAGATCACACCATGGCACTCCAGCCTGGGTAACGAGAGCGAAACTCCGTCTCAAAATAAATAAATAAATAAGAAAATATGGTTAATACACAGAGAAAGAAAGAGAGTAAATACTCCCAGCAAACTTAGAGGTATAGGATCATTAAATGTTAATAAACTTGCAGACATGTCAGAAACCATTTAGATTTGCTTCATGAATCCAGGTGTTCAATAGCAAAATTGTCAAAGTATATAAATGTTGAGAGAGTTGGTTTTTTAAACAAAGTTTTGAGGTTCTCTATGGATAGATAAATAGGCAAACATTTATTGAATACTCACAGTGTGTCAGACACCCTGCTAAGAAATTTATATGTATTGTTTATTTCCCGATAATCCTTTGTAAGTAGTTATTAGTATTATTCCCATGTACAGTTAGGGAAACCGAAGTATAGAGAGATTAAATAACTTGCCCAAGTTTATGCTATTAACAAGTACTGGAACTGGCATTTAAACCCAGTTTAGTCTGACCTTATAATCCAAACTCAAAATCACTCTCCTCTACTACCTCTCTGTCTATATATAATAAATCTATGTATATAACAAGTAATTACAAATATCCACAAAGTCTTCAAAGTAAAGATCATCTTAGCATGATAGGTACTAACATTTAAATGGGGATAATAATAATACTTTCTTTGTAACATTTTTACAGGGATTAAGTTCATTAATGTTATGTATTTAAAATAGTGCCTGGCAACATAGCAAGCACTTGGTAAATGTTGGATATCATTATTCTCCTTAATGAAGTATTCAGCCTGTACATGAGAATTTGTTGGCACAACATCTAGTTAAACTCTCTATAGCTATGATTTAAACCTAGTCTTAAATACAAACAAATTAAAAAGTTGATAGCAAACTTCTTATACTTTCCAATATCCATAACACAAATTTGCATATAAAAAGAGAAATTGGCTTTATAAGATCATTCATAGTTATCTCATCATTTAAAGTGTTTGATATGTATGGGCATTATATTCATTGCCCTGAATTGTTACTACATATGAGAATGACCTTAAGAATATGAGAATATTCTTAAGTAATTAAATTTCATGTTTTAATTAGAAAGAAGCGGTTACAGGAATGGAGAGCTCTTAAGAAAAAACAAAAATTTGGAGAATTAAGAGAAATATCTGGAAATCAGTATGTACATGAAGTCACAAATGCGGAAAAAGATGTGTGGGTTATAATTCATCTATACAGATCAAGGTAATTACCATAGTATTTCAAAATGTTAATATACTCCTATTTTAAAAGACATATGTTTGGTTTTAAGGTTTTACAAAGTATGTAACAGTACTCAAGAAAAAGAAACTATGTATTACATATAAATACATCCATAGAGTTTTTGATAGTCATTAGCTTCAGGAATTTAATTAGGTATTTTAAGATTTTTTCATTTCTAATATAAGGAAGTTGTCACACTTTTTAGAAAAATAAGCATTCTTTCATAGTTTAGTTAAAACTTTTTATTGTAAAAAAATCTCAAAAATACAGAGAATAGAAAGAATGAGAAAATGAACACTCTAAATATCAACCAGATAGATTCAACAAGTAACATTTTGCCATATTTATATAATTGCTTCTGTGTATGTGTATATTTGCATTTGTAAAACCATTTCAAAGTAAACTGAATATAGCATGTTGATTTATTCCTGTGTACTTCAGTGTGCACCTTCAAACCATAAAGGTGTTGGAAAGAAAAAAATTCTATCTCCTCTACCCATTTTAAGTTTGTTGGCTTGGCCCTGCAAATTAGACTGACAAAAGACAGGTTAACAAGAGAAAAACAAACAGAAGTCTATTAACAAATGCATTACACATACACATGGGAGAGCTCAGTGATAAGTAATTCAAAGGAGTGGTTAGAACTTGGGCTTATATAGCATATTAACAAAAAGACAACAAATTTGTAGTGAAGTGACAAGACAAAAGAAAGGGTCTTTGAGATTCTAGGAGTAACAAACTGTGGAATGGTAAATACATGGGTGAAACTAATGGAAATTAAATGTTATTTTAGCAAGTGTTGTTATATAGAGTCCTCTGTGCCTCACTGGGATAGTAAGAGTCTAGAGCTTTATCCAGTGATTAACAGTGTCCTGCCCTTTCTGGTAGAGAAAGGAGTGAGGATGTTACTGTGTGGAGAAGATTTTTCTTGTGTCTGTTTCTTTTCAGTTGCCTTTAGCTCAAAATAATCCTTAGGCCAGAGTGGCGTATTTTGGTGTGGCATACTATGAATCCCTTCAAGAACATTCGTCTACATAACTACAATACCGTTTTCTCACCTAACAAAATTAATGCTAAATTTCTAATAACATCTAATACTGCATCCTTCCTCAGATTTTCCCAACTGACTTAATATCTTTTATAAATGCATATGTTTTTGGACAAGGAGCCAATCAAGAATTATACAGCACATTTAGATATATCATCTCTTTTAAGTCTCTTCTAATAGAACAATTCCCCTGCACCTTTGTACCCCTGCACTCCCCCATTTCTCCAAGACAGTTAATTTTAAAATGCCTGGTTGTACTAAGTATAACCCACTGTCCCTAGGCCTCAGTGGTCTTGCCTAGTAGTTGAGGAAAGTAGATTTTTCCCCAACTCTGTTTCTCTCATTCAAACAATCCTTCTAGTTTTAGGTCCCTACCCCTCTGCCTCAGGGCTATAAGCCATTCTAAGGGCAGAGGCCATGACAGCAACCTCATTGTCCTTATCTCAATCTCTGAATAATAAATTTTTTTCTCTTTAGGTCCTTGGGGAAATTATGAACAGAGCAATTTATGTAAATTATAGCCCTGTATATAGCCCTGTGTAGCCAGTATAGGGCTATAATTTGCAGTTCCTGAGTCAAATTTTGATAGGACAACATGCCCATAAAAGAAAATGCCCCATAAAAGTTATTTCATTATAACTAAAAGTCTTGGTAGATTAATTTTTAAGTACCTTTAAAGTCTTAAAAAGAATATGTTGACCTAAAAGGAAGAGACTGGGCACAAAATATAATTTAAAGAGTTTACTTGAGCCAAAGTGAGGATAGCTGCCCAGAAAACTAAACCTAAATAACCTTGGATATAACCTCCCTTTAGCCTTTGTTATGAGCAGGTTTGTGAAGACGTAAAAGGAGGACAGGGAGTGAACTGATACAAAGTTGTTTGTCAGAAATTCTTGTTGGCTTAAGGAAATAACCTTAATTACTGATTGGCTATCCATTGTTAATCTATAGAAGTTACAGTGTCTGATGTATTATTAGGTTAATTTATAGCTACTTGGAAGCAATAGCAAGCAGTTTCAAGAGATGAATACATAGGTGAAGGAGGGAGTAGGTTGTAATTCTCTCTCTTTCTCTTTTTTTTTTTTTTTTTTTTTTTGAGACAGGGTCTCACTGTGTCTCCCAGGCTGGAGTGCAGTGACGATCATAGCTCACTGCAGCCTTGAATGCATGGGCTCCAGCAATGATCCTCTTGCCTCAGTCCTCCAAGTAGCTTGGACTACAGGTTTGCATACCACATTCGGCTAATTTTTAAAATTTTTTTGTAGAAATAGGGTCTTGCTCTGTTGCCTAGACCAGTCTTGAACTTCTGGCCTCAAGCAATCCTCCTGCCTCAGCCTCCCAAATTACTGAGATTACAGGCGTGAACCACTGTGCCTAGCCTGCTGTCTCATTTTAATGACTCTGTGGGTGTAAACATTTAAAGGGACTTGCATTCTTTAGATAAAAGTTATTTCCTCAAATCACACTTCCATGTTACGTCTACTTTTTATTTAATTAACCGGTTTGTAAATGCTGCTTGTAAGTCTCACAAATAAGGATGAGAAACACTGACATTTACAAAACAGGGATTTGTTTGTGGTAAATATTATATACTGAAGTGGTTCACTGAATGTTTTTTCTGACCCTTTGTGGTTTGCAGAGTAGATACTGCTTCTAAGTAAAATTATCTGCTTTAATGTTTATTTTTTTTCAGATAAATTACTAGTTTTTAGAAATCTTAAAAAATCATAAAGAGGTTGAATGTGTTTTAGTCTGCTTCAAATTGTCATATGCTTTGACAGACTCAGAAAGAAGGATGTGGTATCATATTTTAAGTATTTGTGACCTTCTTAGAAGGTTTTTTTGGCTGCTCTAAAGTAGTTATATATTGGTTTTCTGGACATTAAGAAAATATATTACTGTGTTTGTATAAAACATATATTTTAAAAATTAATCTGTAATAATCCAAATTTATAAAATACAACAGAAAATAATTGTGTTACAAATATTCTTTAGAAAACTATTTTTTAACAATGGATTTACTGGTTGGGCGTGGTGGCTCACGCCTATAATCCCAGGACTTTGGGAGGCCAAGGCAGGCGGATCACCTGAGGTCAGGAGTTTGAGAACAGCCTGGCCAACATGGCAAAACTCTGTCTCTACTAAAAGTACAAAAAAATTAGATGGGCATGGTGGTGTTTCCCTATGATCCCAGCTACTTGGGAGGCTGAGACAGGAGAATCACTTGAACCCAAGAGACAGAGGTTGTGGTGAACCAAGAACATGTCACTGCACTCCAGCCTGGGCAACAGAGTGGGAATCGGTCTCAATAAAAACAAAAACAAAAACCAAAAACCAAAAAACAATGGATTTACTTACAGCTTTTAATATTGTAAAGTTGAAGGATAACTATCAATTTATGTTTTTGTAACCAACCAGCAGGTTTTGGCCTGCTGTCCACATAAATCCAATTTATCAAGACTGGGGAATTACAATAAAGAGTCTAATTCACACAAAGTCAACTGAACAGGAAACCAGAGTTTTATTACTCAGATCAGCCTCCCCAAAATTTGGGGATTAGGGTTTATCAAGGATAGTTTGCCAGACCATAGAATGGGTACTGCTGATTGGTTGGGAATACAATCATAGGGATGTGGAAAATGGTCCTTGATATGGTTTGGCTATGTCCCCACTCAGATCTCATCTTGAACTGTAGAGGGACCTGGTGGGAGGTAATTTAATCATTGGGGCAGTTACCCTTATTCTGTTCTTGTGATAATGAGTGATTTCTCATGAGATCTGATGGTTTTATAAGGGGCTTTTCCCCTTTTGCCCAGCATTTCTCCTTGCTGCTGCCATGTGAAGAATGTGTTTGCTTCTCCTTCTATCATGATTGTAAGTTTCCTGAGGCCTCCCCAGCCATACTGAACTGTGAGTCAGTTAAACCTCTTTCCTTTATAATTACCCAGTCTTGGGTATGTCTTTATTAGCAGCATGAGAATGGACTAATACAGTCCTCATGAGTGCTAAGTCTGCTTCTGTGTGGGGCCACAGGACTTCTTGGTGGGTCCAGGTAGAGGCATCAGTCATCAGAAATGCAAAAACCTGAAAAGATATATCAAAAAGGCCAATCTGAGGTTCTATAACAGTGATGTTATCTGCAGGAGTAATTGAGGAAGTTGCAAATCTTGTGACCTCCAGAATAATGGCTGGTAATTGTTTAAGTGTGTATCTTAGCAGAATTCAGGCTCCTCTCATTCTCCTAACTTAATCTTCCTTTAGCTTTACAGATGTGGTTTAGTTTGGGGGAAAGGCTATTATCACTTAAATTATAAACTGAATTTGTCCCAAAGTTAGCTTAGCCCAAGCCCAGAAATGATTCAAGGCAGTTTAGAGGTTAAAGGGAAGATAGGGGTTGTTTAGATCAGATCTCTTTCAGCATCATAATTCTCACTGTTACAAATTTTTGCAAAGGTGGTTTCGTTTTTGGCTACTTTATATCAATTTTATAAAAGGGTAGTATTTGTTTTTTGATTAGGCTCCTAAATTCTATAATTTCAGTGGCTCTTTGCCATTAAATTGATAGGATTAGACCCACTTTTTATACAAATGAAGACTTAGCCTCCTTAAGGTGACTTAGATGGAACTAAGTCAACCCATTAAGCCTAATGACTTAGCTTGTAGTCAGTCTTGTTTCTGGTTTTATTTAATCTAATACCTGTACCCCAATTCTAACTTGGGGCTTTTATATTATTCCTATACCCAAGTACATATTTTGAACCTTGAATACCATAAATGGGTTCTTAACTTGTTTTGTGATATTAGAGGTCTGCCTCTTATTTTACGGCTCTTCTCAGGTTAAAATTCTGTCCCTGAACTCCCCCCAAATTTGTTCCCCTACTGCTTGCTATCGGAATTATCTTTGGGCAGCCCTTTCTCCCTGAGTTACAATCTGTTATGCCCTATTCTCTTAGTTCTGTACTTTTCTCTGCCACTACCAATGCCTACCTGCCATTCACATTACTGACCCACCCCACAAATATCTATTGTACCACTGCCTGAGCTTTTATTTTGATAAAATTACTAATGATAATGATAAATTTTCTATGAATTAGATATTAGTGGACTCATTTCACCTTGAAGAAAGTCAAAACATTTTACCCTAAGATATACTTTCTTGACATATTTTGAGATGGGTGTTGAGAGAACCAGCAAATCAAAGTAACCCTGTAAAACTGCCTTTTGGTGGGGAGATTTGCAACTGTAGAGAAACTCTGCATTCATGCAGTCAGGCCTTCTCTGAGGGCCTTCTCTAGTCTGATCTAGGACCAAAGTTAACTGAGAATCTGATGCCTTTAAAGGTCTAAAAGAAACATTTACCATCTATTCTCTTTGAGGGCTGCTACATTTAAGGTTTCTTCTGCATAACAAGGCCACCTTTGCTAGCCAGGCCTTCTCTTCTCTGCCATAGCCTGTCTTACCACTGTAACCGGATTTACCCCAATAACCTGTTTTTGGCCATTCCAGAGCCTCCATTCCTTCTGTAGCCTCTAGCCTCAAGGTGGCATATGAGCTTCTGTACCCCAATGGAGGGTTTCGGGGTACTTTGTGTTTCCTCTCTCATGTGCATGTTAATAAATTTATGTGCCTTTTCTCCAATTAATCTGCCTTTTGTTAGTCAATCTTTCGGTGAACTTTCCTTTGGAGGGCAAAGAAGTTTTCCCTTGGCCCCTAAAAGCTTTTATATTTTAGTAGAGATGGGGTTTTACCATTGTTGGCCAGGCTGGTCTTGAACACCTGACCTCAAATGATCTGTCCACCTTGGTCTCCCAAAGTGCCGGGATTATAGGCATGAGCCACCACACCCAGACCAACTTGAATATGTTTATGTAAAATGAAGGAAGAGTCTTTGGAGAAGGAAAGATGAGAAAACAGGAAAAGAGGGAAACAGTAACCAACAAAGGTCTCATGGGAGAAGGAAGGAATGTGGAATAAAATAGAGGTGAAGGGATTCACTTGACAGTTTGATAAACTGGGAGAAAAGGGACTAATTAAACAAGGAGTGTGGTGAGAATTAAGTGATAAAGCAGGAAGAACTGAGGTTGTGGTCATACTTCCAATCAATATTAAATTTCTGGGAAGGAATAGTTCTGGATAATGGGGCCACCAGGATGTGGCACGGAGTGGGATTCCAAAGACTGTGGAAGAAGTTTGTTGAGGTCAGGAAAGTTTGCTGAGGACAGTTTTGGATGTGGCAAACTCATTACATGGAAAGAAGCTCATGATGGCAATTAGGGTTGGGATCCTTTTGTTTCAACTTAGAACTGCCACGTATTTGCTAGAATTGTCCTTTTTTTGTTTTTTTTAAATATATATACATATATATATGTGTGTATATATATGTACATATGTACATATATATATGTGTGTATATATATGTACATATGTACATATATATGTGTGTGTGTATATATGTACATATGTACATATATATGTGTGTGTATATATGTACATATGTACATATATATGTGTGTATATAT
>JAPYYA010003163.1:0-13164 GCA_028533165.1 Leontopithecus rosalia | reverse complement strand
CATATATATACATATACATATATATATATAAACACACATACTATATATTATAGATCTCTATATATGTGTGTATATATATATGTATATATATGTGTATATATATATAGCTATATGTAGTTAGAAATCAGGTATCAAATATAGATGCTGATTTTTAACTTTTAAGACTTATTTTCCAGTTTTCTAGTTGAATTTTGCTTATAATTTGTAAGCAGCAGCACAAAACTTTGAGAATACTCTGGGCTATAATTAAAGAATGAAATAAAATGTATTTTTTTCTGTAACATTAGCTCAAGCCCAGCAGCTTAAAGGACAGTCTACCTTAGTAGATGTTTCTGAATAAGAGATATAAAGAAGAAACATAATGAATGATTAGTGATTTTACAACTCAGTGACCCACAAAGGCAAAGAACACAACAGGTGTGAGACAGAGACAGGGTGAGAGATGATGACTGTCATACATGTCTTTATCTCTGCACAATTCTTAGCACATAGTATGTATTTAATAAACTTTTATTTTAGGGGCAGATGAAAGTACATATATGGTATTATGATTATAGATTTTCAGGTAAATTGAAAATAGAAAATAAGACTCCTTATGAATACTAAACATAAAAAAATTTTAAAACAAGCAAAATATAAGTAACTTAAATGACATCCGCAGAAAACAGAAGTTCTGATGCATACAGTATTCACTGGTCCTCAAATCAAACCATATAAAATAAAGATGTGCCTTCTGATTTATCTGCTCAGTAGGAAAGCTTTCCTGCACTCCCTACCTCTGTCTTCAAAGCACTTATCTCTTACAAATTAATCATTTAAAGAAAGAAATTAAATCATGCTATTTTGCTATTTACATTTTTCCAATAGTAGCTCATTATACTTCAAAAACAAATAGACTGTATGATGGACTACCAACCCCTGCATCATTTGGCCTCTGCCTACCAACTCAGCTCCTCCAACTCATCTTCCCCTCTTCTGAGCCACTGTACTGGAACCCTTTTAGTGCCAGCACTATAACCATACTGTGTTTCCTACCTCAAGGCCCCCAGGGACACAGCTTACTCCACCTGGAATATCACACTTTTCCTTCTTCACCTAACTGACTTTTCATTTAGGTCTCAGCTGATGTTATGAAGAGATTTTATCTCATTATCCTATGGATAAGTGCCATGATATTATTTCCTATTATTATCCACTGCTGTTTCCCTTTATGATATTTACGGCACATGGTAATTATATAATTATGTGTTTATTTGACCATTGCCAGTGTCCTCCTTCACAGCAGGAACACGATGGGGAAGGAAAACTAATCTGTTGAGATCAGCACTTTATGCCCAATGCCTAGCCTAAAGCCTACCTTACAGCAGGTGCTCAGTATTTGAGATGGATTTTAAAATTATGGTCAAAATTGTCAGAATTCTATCTAAATTAGGCAAATCTTAGTCTTTAAGAGAAATGACAGTTTAATGACAAAGAAAAATTCAATTCTATCTAATTACCCCTCAAAAAGCAAAGGTTACTTCAAAGAACCAACAAACATGAAATTGGAAGAGTGAAAATGAATCAATGTTGGTTTCCGTATATGAACCCTCAAAGCTAGAGTGAGAGTGAAATATTTTATTCGCTTTGTGTCTTAAATTTTACTGTGATAACACTTAACATGTAACAAAATTAACATTTTGTTACATCTACCCACGTAACAAAATTTTAAGTGTACATTATTTTTGACTATTGAGAGCTTATTAATCTTAACTGAAATTTTATGCCTGCTGATTAACTCCCAATTTTTCCCTCCACCCAGCCCCTAGTAACCACCATTCCACTTTTTTTCCTACAAAGTTGACTATTTTAGATATCTCATATCAGTGGAAGCATGCAGTATCTTTTTCTGTGACTAATTTATTTCCCAACACATAAAAGTCCTCAGTATTCATCCATGTTGTCTTGTATTGCAGAATTTTTCTTTTAAAGGCAGAAGAGTATTCAATTGTATGTATTCCCACATTTTCTTTATCCATTTAGCTATGGATGGACACTTAGCTTGTTTGCACCTGTCAGCTACTGTGACTAGTGTTGCAAAGAATGTAGAACTGAAAATATCTTTTCACTATACTGGTTTCATATCCTTTTGCTATATGCCAATAAATGGGAGGACTGGATCACATGATAGTTCTGTTTTTAGATTTGGGAGCAAACTCAGTATTATTTTCCCTAACAGCTGCACCATTTTTCATTTCCTCCAACAGTGCGCAAGAGTTCTAGTTTCTTCACGTCCTCACCGATATGACTGTCTTTTATCTTATTCTCATTTTTAAAGTTTGAGTTTTTAAAATCTTCACAGATATTATTAAATTCAATTTTGGAGAATGCCCAAATCAAGCTCTTTATTTTTTTTAAATGTTTTGGGAGGAAATAAATTTTATATTTAGCTTCTTACCCCAAGACAACAGGTACGGGGATGATTTCATGAAGAGTCAAGTTGTAGTTGACACTTTCAAAAAGTGAAGGAAATCGCATGATGAAAGAAAAATAATGCAACTGGTTGCTCAGAGCAGGGTCACCATTTTCATTTTAAATGTGCAACGCAAAAGGAAAAAATGCTAGATTTTCTTTTCATTTACAAAGTCTACTATTTAAGTACAAAAAGAAAATAGCAATTAAAAACTTCCACAAATATGGGTAAATGGCAGTACAGAATTTTAATAACCAGGAGCACTGAAATAAGGGTTTTAATAATCCACTGTGAACTAGGTAAGCTCATTAAAGGCCAATCCATATCTTTCAATAACTTGTCCCTGGATGTGGTTATCAAAGACAAAAGACTGGGCAGAAGTAAACAGAAGGTTGAATCCAAGATAGAATTTATTTATTCAGTCATTTTATTCACTGATTCCATAATATGTATTTAACAACTTTTAAATACCAGGCATTGTGAATAAGTATTTAATATTAAAAATACAATACCTGATTTCCTCCCACATGGACCTCACAGTCAAGACTTGAGTGACAAAACATAGATAGCCATACAGTGCAGTGTGTCACATGCTCTCCTAAAAGCTCTGATACCAGTGCTTATTCCTCCTCTCATCCATGTCACAACCTCAACTCTGCTTCCTTGTGTACCTGATGAGGCAGCCCAGACCTGACATCAGCCGGCAGGTGGCTTTGCAATGAAGAGAAAAGGCAGAATTCCCAGACCCTAGTCTGATTGTTTTGCTCCTAGTTTCAAGTAAGTAAACATTCTCCATCCAGGCTACTATACTTCTGGGCATTCTTCACTGAGTCCTCAAGGACAGGTTTTGTAAAATACTATTCTGACTTCTGATGTTTTTTGTTTGATAATTTAAAAGCCTCCTCTACTTCTTATACTTCAACCCACATAGATGAATAGTAATTAACCTCCAAGTAGACTTACTCTGACCCTGAATAATTTGGATATTAAGGTTAGAAGTGGGTATTGAAGGTGACATTGAAATTCAGAACAGTTGAAGAATGGTCTTTCTCAAAACTTACATTCTATCACCTAAACACTTCCATTTTTAGGTAAGGGTCAGAAACTACCAGAAATTACTAAATTCGCAATGAATATTAGTCACCTTTACAACAGAATTATAAATCTGCCTAAAAGAGCACAGTTTTATTGATCTTTCTTGCTGTGAAATAATAAGAGAGAATCTTTCCCCCATCCTTGCTTACTGATTTAGTTTGCTTGTTGCTATGGTGACAAATCCATAATCTCAGGAGATCACCGTTTTGAACCCTAAATCTTTTGACCCTCTGAAGCCAGCAATATAGAAAAGGTAGAAAAGCAAGCTTTAAAATCCCCTCAAGTGGACCAATTTATGAAAATACATGTTCTGCTGCTATACTCTCAACTATATACAGTATAAAATTGCATGTATTTTAAAGAGAGAAAAATATAATAGGCTTTGAGCTTTGCATTTTTAACGATTTTGAGATTACTTTTATGAAAAATTATGTTAGAACCTGTCCTCAAGCCTCCATGCATAACAATTTTGACTTTACACAAGGCATCATGATTAACGTTTTAGATGTTTGGTATTTGAATTCAAAAGCATGAAGAAATATGTATAAAGTAGGTTTTATCCTACAACAATCTTATAATTCATCACATGTTAAAATAAAGTTCCAAACAGAAAATATTGTAAAAAAAAATAAAGTCATCTTACAAATTATGACTTTAGGGTTGTTTTGCTGTTGTTGTTGTTGTTGTTGTTTTGCTTAATAATAAAAGGGAGAAAATATTTTAAGGTTAGGACCAAATTAGGATATAAATGAACTGACCACATCTCTGCATATTTACACCTTTACCTATTATTGAACTCTACCATGTGACAGTCAATGTTCTCAACACTAAAGACAGGAAAATGTATGAATTATGTCAACTGCCTTCAGTTTTATAAAGCTCCCATTCCACAAGTCAGGAGAAAACAATAAACAAGTATAAATAAAGCAAATACACGCACAAACACACACACACGCAAGACAGTGTTGAGTAGTCATAAGTGCCAGGAAAAAAAAAATCAAACAGTGATTTTTTTGACCAGTCACCTGGTCAAGGTGACTCTGGGCATGTTCTGGAACAAAGAAACAAGCAAAAAAGGAATATGTCTAGTCACTAAACTAGACTGTTTAGTCACTAAACAGAGTGAGTGAAGGAAGAGGAGGAAAGTGAAGAAGTGAAGCCAAGAGAGGCTGGAGCCAAATCTTGTAGCACATTGAAGAGCACTTTAAAGAGCCTAGATTTTATTCAAGTGCAGTGAGAAGTCATGGGAGGGCAGTAAACCTGATTAGTGTAAATATTATTAGATTTGCATTTCTTAAAGTAGTTGCTAGATATTTTGTTCTTTACAGCTATAATTTGTCTTTCTGTAGTTACCAAACAATTTAATTTGCTTAGGTTTGCATTATTTGAACATTAACATGACAGATCATACATGCATAACTCCAGTGATTGGAGCAACATGTGTGTCTAGACATGAAATAAGTATGCATCAACTTAATCTCAGTCTTAATCTTTGATTATTGTCATGTTGTTGATGATAATTATGACACTTATAATGATATTGCTATGATAGTAGATACCATTTATTAAAGACTTACCATGATTCAGAAACAATATTAAATATTTTATATAATATACTACATGTAACCCTTATAATAAAATAATTTCATATATACAATGCCCATTGTATAGAATAACAAACAGAGCCTTGGAATGATTCAGTGGCCTTACTGATATCAAGCAAAGTACTCATCATCACTGGTCATTAGAGAAATGCAAATCAAAACCACATTGCGATACCATCTCACACCAGTTAGAATAGTGATCATTAAAAAACCTGGAGACAACAGATGCTGGAGAGGAGAAACAGGAACACTTTTACACTGTTGGTGGGAGAGTAAATTAGTTCAACCATGGTGAAAGACAGTGTGGCAATTCCTCAAGAATCTAATTATAGAAATACCATCTGACCTAGCAATCCCATTACTGGGTATATACCCAAAGGATTATAAATCATACTATTATAAAGATACATGCACATGTATGTTCACTGTGGCACTGTTTACAATAGCAAAGACCTGGAACCAACCCAAATGCCCAACAATGATAGACTGGACTAAGAAAATGTGGCACATATACACCATGGAATACTATGAAGCCATAAAAAAGGATGAGTTCATGTCCTTTGTTGGGACATGGATGAATCTGGAAACCATCATTCTCAGCAAACTGACACAAGAACATCACATGTTCTCACTCATAAGTGGGTGCTAAACAATGAGAACACATGGACACAGGGAGGGGAACATCACACTGGAGCCTGTTGGGAGGGAGGTGGTAGGGGAGGGATAGTAGGGGGTGGGGAGGCTGGGAAGGGATAGCATTGGGAGAAATGCCTGATGTAGGTGATGGGGGCATGGAAGCAGCAAACAACCATGGCATGTGTGTACCTACACAACAATCCTCCAAGATCTGTACATGTACCCCAGAACTTAAAGTATAATTAAAGAAAATGAATCAGCATTCAATCCCAGATCTATCCAACCTCCTAAAGCAAGATCTTAGCCACTGTACTTTTCTTACCTTAATTGTAATCTGGTGATTATTTAAAATTTCTTTGTAAAAATATGAACTCAAAATATCTTTTGAATTCAAAGGTTAAATTCTACCCATAGGTTATACAATAGCAATGTTTAGTATTTATTATATTTTTTCTCAAATATTTAAGACTAAAACAAGTTGCAACAGTGGTACTTCCACTTAATCTACTAAATTTTGGTTAAGACAATACTTGGAGGTTATATTGATTTGCTGAACTATAGTAAAAACAAAAAAAGTGGTCAGCAACAGCAAGGATGCATTATTAAATATTAGTATTTCAACAAATAAGAAAAAAACGCACAAAACTAAAATACTAAACCTACCATAGTGTTTCCTGTCTTAACTTACAGTTTTCTGCTCCTGATAAATCAGAGTCAGTAATTCACATTTTATCTATTTTCCAAATTCTAACAGGATAACCTTCTTAAAAACTAAGGGTATGCACTTTTGGAGGCCGAGGTGGGTGGATCACGAGGTCAAGAGATCGAGACCATCCTGGTCAACATGGTGAAACCCCTTCTCTACTAAAAATACAAAAAATTAGCTCGGCACAGTGGCGCGTGCCTGTAATCCCAGCTACTCAGGAGGCTGAGGTAGGAGAATTGCCTGAACCCAGGAGGCGGAGGTTGCGGTGAGCTGAGATCGCGCCATTGCACTCCCGCCTGGGTAACAAGAGCAAAACTCCGTCTCAAAAAAAAAAAAAAAAATTAAGGGTATGTCTCCTTAATGTCTAACTCATCTAGTGCCTATCTCCCAGCAAGACCAAGGTCTGGAATACAGCAAAATACTCGTTTTCCCTGAAGCTACTGTTGCTTCATTACCAATGTTATGCATTCTGTTGGCCTCTAGCCAGCACATCATAGCAGCCCCCCCTTTCATTTCTGCAGTTCAGTTTTTGCTTAGAATGACATAAATGTCTTTTAACTACAGCGCTTTTACTTTCAATTTAGCAACAATCTTCTAATATTTTTTACCTAATCTCTGTTTTTTGAATGAACCTAATAATGATACACTATTTCCACCTTCATTTCTCCCTCTTGGCTCCCTGTCACCAGCATCCACACATATAGACATTGCCCATTCATGCATCTGGGTTTAGAGGGGAAAGTAAGAAAAAAAAAGAAAGTAAAAAATATTAAGTGACTCTTAGGACTTCTGCTTGATTATTTGATTCTGTCTAATATCTATATTTTATTGTATTTTTTCTAATGCTATATGATCCGTTTGACATCTGGTGGAAAAAATGGCAATGATCTGTTACCACCCCCAATTTATGATGAAGCAAGATTAGTTATCAAATCACAGAAATATGGCAATCTTTCAAGGTACTTACTTTGGGCTAAAGAGAAAATAATACAGACTATGGCAGGGCCTGTCTCTTTCACCCCAGCACACATGTACTATGGAAGGATAGGCTGCCAATCACTCCTGAATGATCAGTTATTTAATCACTTCCAGGCCTTCATTCAAATGTTATTCAAGTGTATTTAATGCACTAAGCACCAAAAGGAATGACACTGTTCCTCTTTGCAAAACACATATATTTTAGGAAGAGGGAGATTATATGACATTAATGCCACAGTCCAGGGCTGAATACAAGTTCAGAAAGAGAGGTGCAGAGTTTTATGTTAAACTAGAGAATAAAGAGTTCACTTTAACTAAGAGGATTGGGGAAAGCTTTGATGGAGAAGTAGCACTCAATCCCTTTAAGAAGAGCAGGATTTTGTCCGGCAGATTAAAGAGGGAGGGGTTGTTGAAGAAAGCATTAGAGGTATCAGAAAGTGGATGGACTAATAGTGGGAAGTAAATTTAGAATTTATTAGGGCCATGGAATATGTTGAATGCTGGGTTACATATTGAAGCAATAAATGCTATTCCATGAAGATAAAGTGAAGATGTTCCACACAGTTCAAAATTTGTTTCAGATCAATCTGGTAACAGTTTTTATGTTGGAATGGCAAACAAGCGTGGGATGTTGGCTCCTTCCCCTAATTTGCTCATGAACTTCAGAACAGAGTATGTTTATTGGCATTTCTACCCCAGCAACAGGGAAGTAGGAAAAAAATGAAACTGAATATTAAGTCCAGTGCAAGACCCATGAGACTTGAAATATAGTATACATGGCACTTCATAACTGTGGGGATGGGTAATTTGGTAGATATAATTTTTAAAAAATTTGTTTTTTATATGGAAAAAAGAAGACATAAATACAAACCAACTGAAAAAACCTAAGGGAATGTCTTTGTTAATTAAAATTGGAAATAATTCTTAAAGACAAATACTCCAAAAGCATAAGATATGGAGCCAAAGAGATACCTACTTCATAAATCAAAATTTAGTATTTCTGTTTAATGAAGGATCCCACAGTGAGAGCTAACAGAAAGATGGCACTTGGAAAGGAGGTATGGCAAAGGTGCAAACAATAAGTAACATATGTTATAGAAAGAACTCTAATAAAATAAATAAAAGTAAACTCAATTTTAAAAATGAACAAAGGCTATGAAAAGCAATTCATAGAAAAAAGTTTAAATTAGTAATAATACTTAAACTCATTACTAGTCCAAGATGTGAAGATTAAACAAAAAATAAATTTTGGTTTAATTAAAGATTAAACCAAAAAAATAGGTTAAATTAGAGAACTAGAATTGCCAATATTTTGGTGAGTATGTGGGGATAAGGGAATATTTATGCACTTTTGGTGGAAATAAAATCTTGATACAGTCATTCTGGAAATTGTTAAGATATCAATTCTTCTCAACTTGGTCTATATATTGGATGGCACCACAAAACTTCAAGAATTACTATAAACCTGCAGTAACAATGACAGTGTGACATCGGTGAAAGAACAAACAAACAGATCAATGGAACAGAATAGATAGCCAGAAATAGACCCAAATAAATTTAGTTTACTAATTTTTTCTTTATTTTTAAATTAATATGTAAAACATGTACATATTTTCAGGGCATATGTGAATTTAGTACATTCATGTATTGTAAAGATCAGGTCAGTGTAAATAGGATCTCTATCACCTTAATTATTTTTTCTTTATGCAAGAAAAGTTTAAATTATTCTCTTCAAGTATTTTTAAAACATAGGATAGATTATTGTAAACTGTAATCACCCAACTGATGTATCAAATAGTAGGTCTAATTTCCTTTTTTTTCTGAGAGTGTGTGTGTGTGTGTGTGTGTGTGTGTGTGTGTGTGTGTGGTACCCTTAATAGGTCTAGTTTCTTCTATCAAGCTGTATGTTTGTACCCATTAATCAACTTCTCTTCATCTTCCCTTCCCTCTAATCTTCCGGATCTCTGGTATCCACAGATCTAATTTCTCTGTCTTCTTGTGATCCACTTATTTATCTCCCATATATGAATTAGAATATGCAATATTTGTCTTTCTGTGCTTGGCTTATTTTGACTAACATAATGACTTTCAGTTCCAACAACTTTTGTGGCAACTGATAGGCTTTTATTTTTTATAACTGAATAGTATTCCATTCTGTATATATACATTTTCTTTATTCATTTAGCTACTGACAGGCACATAGGTTGATTAGCTATTTGACTATTACAAATAGTGCTTCCATAAACCTGAGAGTGCAGTTATATCTCCAATATATTAATTGTTGGGGGATGTTAATAAAATGGCTGAATGACATGGTACTTCTATTTCTAGTTTTTGAAGAACCTCCATATAGTTTTCTACAGTGGCTCCACTAATTTACATTCCCACCAACAATGTACAAGGATTCCCCCCTTTTCCATGTCCTTGCCAGCATGTTAGTCCCTGTCCTTTTGATAAAACTCATTTAAACTTTAGCGAGATTATATCTCATTGTTGTTTTGATTTACTGATGATTAGAGATGTGAAACTTCTTTTTATATCAGTGGCCATTTGTATGTCTTCTTCTGAAAAACGTCTATTCAGATTCTTTTTTGTCACGACCATGATTCATTCAACCAGAAAACAATGGAGGGTAAGCAGTAACATTGCAGAACCTTCAATTCTGGTCATTAATGACTGAATTCTCTATGGAAAATAATGATCTCCCACTCTGGCAATAAGAAAAGTTAATTCATTCTGTTCATTTGATACACAACAAACTTTAACTAAAGCATCTATGAAAATATGCAAAGCAAATAAAACTCATGAACACTAAGTGCCGTACAGCATTCTTTGCTTTTCAGAACTCTTATAAATGTCTTTCAAATGGCAAGTAAATGAGAACACAAGCTCTCCCTCATTTATGATTCACATATCAACATTTTGGAATCAGACTGGCATAAGTCAGTTTTATAGTCATTATGGAAGTTCCCACAATCCAATTATATGTGAACTGGTGGAATAAATAAGAAGGTAGTAGTATTTCTCAATCATGGTAACTTCCCTAAGGAGACAGTTTTCTTCCTTGAACTAATCCAAGCTGAATTTATATTTTTTCTTTATATTTTCAACTTTTGTTTTAGATTCAGTGAGAATATGTGCAAGTTTGTTACCTGGTAGGTTTCATGATGCTGAGGTTTGGTGATATGATTAATCCTGTCACCCAAGTACTGAGCACACTACTCAAGTTAGTATTCAAACCCTTGCCCCCTTCCTCCCTGAAGTAGTCCTCAGTGTCGATTGTTGCCATATTTATGTCCATGAATCCACACAGTTTGGCTCTGAATAATAAGGGAAAACACCCAGTGCAATAGTTTGCTCTCATGCTGCTATGAAGAAAATACGTGAGACTGGGTAATTTATCAAGAAAAAGAGATTTAATGGACTCACAGTTCCACATGGCTAAGGAACCCTCACAGTCATGATGCAAGGCAAAAGAGGAGCAAAGACACCTCCAACAGGGTGGCAGGCAAGAGATAATTAGAGCCAAGTGAAGGGGAAAAGCCCCTATAAGAACAATCAGATTTCATGAGAATTCATTTGCTATCATGAGAAAAGTATAGAGAAAACTGCCCCCATGATTCAGTTATCTCAACCTGATCCTGGCCTTGACATGTGGAAATTATTACAATTTAACATCAGATTTTTGATGGAGACACAGTCAAATAGTATCATTCCACCATTGGCCCTCTCCCAAATCTCATGGCCTCCGATTTTAAAACACATTAATGCCTTTTCAACAGTCCCCCAAACCTTAACTCATCCCAGCATTAGTCCCCAAGTTCAAGTCCAAAGTTTCATCTGAGACAAGGCAAGTCTCTTCCACCTATGAGCCTGTAAAATTGAAAGCAACATAGTTACTTCCTAGATACAATGGAGGTACAGACATTGGGTAAATACACCCATTCGAAATGGGAGAAACTGGCCATAACAAAGGGGCTACAGACCCCAAGTTTGTAAAAAATAAGATGGCTATAGATGTGAAGCTTTATTTCTGAGTTTCTGTTCTCTTCCATTGGTTTATGTGTCTCTTTCTATACCAGTACCATACTATTTTGGTTACTGTATCCCTATAGTATAATTT
Organism: Leontopithecus rosalia; assembly: GCA_028533165.1. Taxonomy (NCBI): domain Eukaryota; kingdom Metazoa; phylum Chordata; class Mammalia; order Primates; family Cebidae; genus Leontopithecus; species Leontopithecus rosalia. The sequence continues at coordinate 1,570 of JAPYYA010003163.1, read as the reverse complement.
CAAGTCAGGTAATATGATGCCTCTGGCTTTTTCTTAGGGTTTCTTTGGCTTTTTTGGTTTCATATGAATTTTAGAGGTTTTTCCTAGATCTGTGAGCATGACATTGATAATTTGATAGAATTAGTATTGAATCTGTAGATTGATTTGGAATGTCTGGCCATTTTAATGATACTGATTCTTCCTGTCCATAAGCATTAAGTATTTTTCATTTGTTTGTATCATCTATGATTTATTTGAGTGGTGCTTTGTAGTTCTCTTTATGAGATCTTTCTTTGCTTTGTTAGATGTATTTCTAGGTATTTTGTGTGTGTCTCTGTGTGTCTGTGTCTGTGGCTATTGTAAAAGAGCTTATGTTCCTGATTTAATTCTCAGTTTGAACGTTATTGATGTATAAAAATGCTATTGATTTTTGTTCACTTATTTTGTATTCTGAAACTTTCCTGAAGTCCTTTATCAGTTCCAGGAGTCTTTTGACGAGGTCTCTAGGGCTTTCTGGGAATAGGATCATACCATCAGCAAAAAGAGATGTTTCCCCTCCTTTTGCTATTTGGATGACTTTTACTTCTTTCTTTGTCCTGATTGCTCTGGGAGAGTCTTCCAAAACCATATTGACTATTCAATATGGTTTTGGAAGACTCTATGAGAGTGGACATCCTTGTCCATTCCATGGGACTGGTTCTAGTTTTTGCCCATTCAGGATGATGTTGGTTATGGGTTTGTCTTAGGTAGCTTTTAATTTTTTGAGAAAAATTCCTTTGATATCTCATTTCTTAAGAGTTTTTTTCATAAAGGATATTGAATTTAATTGAAAGCTTTTTTCATATAATTGAGATTATCATATGGTTTTTTATTTTAATTCTGTTTTGTGGTGGATCACATTTATTGATTTGCACTCAACCATACATAGCCAGGCCAAGTGCTCCTAAAACTATAGAGAGATGTCTTAACTCAAGTGGTTTTACTTTACCTTATAGACTTTATTCAGTCTGTTGCTTAATCATCTATTATTAAGCTGACTAAATCTATCCTTGATTCATCTTAAACTAATCCTTCTAATTGATAAAATGAATACATACACTACATCACTTTATTTAGGATGACTTTTGTTTCAGAATTTTAATCAAAAGTTCTAGTGAAATGCTGTATATCCAAGAATTTAAATTTTTTACTTAAATGGTCTGCATATTGTCCTTCATGTATGAACTCTATATTGCAATAAGAACAATCTTTGAAAACCTACCTCTTATGAATTTATAGTAAGAATATAATGTATTTTACATATCATAACCCATATTTATTTTAGAGGGCCCACATAAATGTTTTATTGGAAATAATGATTTGTGATAGATGACACATTTAGCCTAAAAGTGTTGAATATCACTCAATCTAAGTCAAGTAAAAAATAAAGATATGGGACTTCAAATTATACTACAAGGCTACAGTAATCAAAACAGCATGGTACTGGTATCAAAACAGAGATATAGACCAATGGAATAGAATAGAGGCTTCGGAGGCATCACAACACATCTATAACCATACAATCTTTGATAAACCTGACAAAAACAAGCAA
>JAPYYA010003162.1:0-13165 GCA_028533165.1 Leontopithecus rosalia | reverse complement strand
AAACCCCGTCTCTACTAAAGATACAAAAAATTAGCTGGGCACGGTGGCGCGTGCCTGTAATCCCAGCTACTCGGGAGGCTGAGGCAGGAGAATTGCCTGAACCCAGGAGGCGGAGGTTGCGGTGAGCCGAGATCACGCCATTGCACTCCAGCCTGGGTAACAAGAGCGAAACTCCGTCTCAAAAAAAAAAAAAAAAAAATTCTCTCTGTTTTTATCTGGTCTCAATTTTGCCTTCGTTTTTGAAAAACAGCTTTGCTGGATGTAGGATTCTTTGATTTTTTTTCTGTGAGCACATTGAGTATGTTATCCCACTGCCCACAGGCCTCCATTGTTTCTGCCGAAAAGGAGCTGATCTGACTGAGGGTTCCCTTTTAAGTGACAAGGCATTTTCTTTTTTCTGCTATCAATTTTTTTCCTTGTTCTTGGCTTTCAATATTCTTGCTATGATGTGTCTGTGTGTCTGTCTCTTTGTTTTCATCCTACTTGAAGTTCATTGAGATTCCTGAATAGGTATTTTATTGTTTTTCAATAAACTTAGGAAGTTTTAAGTCACTATTTCTTAGAATAATTTTTCTGCTCTTTTTCCTCTCCTTCTGCCATTCCTATCGTTTTGCTTAATGGTGTTCCACATTTCTCTAGGGCTATATTTATTTTTCATCTTTGTTCTTTTCCCCCATTATTTGGATTACATTACCTCTATTTTCAAGTTTGCTAATCCTTTCTTCTGTCAATTCAAATCTAATATTGAGCTTCTCTAGTATATTTTTTCATTTCAGTTATTGCACTTTTAGCTCTAAATTTCTATTTGGTTCTATTTTATAATGTGTAATATTTTAGTGATTTTTTAAAATGGTACTTTAAGTTCTGGGGCACATGTGCAGGTATTGCCAGATTGTTGCATAGGCAGTTATGCTATGGTGGTTTGCTGCCTCCATCCCCCCGTCACCTACATCAGGCATTTCTCCATGTTATCCCTCCCCAACCTCCTCACCCCCCACTGTCCCTCCCTTAGCCCCCCACCCCCCAACAGATCCCAGTGTGTGATGTTCCCCTCCCTGTGCCCATGTGTTCTCTTTGTTCGACACCCACCTGTGAGTGACAACATGCAGTATTTGGTTTTCTGTTCTTGTGTCAGTTTGCTGAGAATGATGGTTTCCAGGTTCATCCATGTCCCTACGAAGGACATGGATGTCATCCTTTCTTATGGCTGCATAGTATTCCATGGTGTACATATGTCACATTTTCTTTATCCAGTTTATCATCGAGGGGCATTTGGGTTGGTTCCAGGTCTTTGCTATTGTAAACAGTGCTGCAGTGAACATTCGTGTGCATGTGTCCTTATGATAGAATGATTTATAATCCTTTGGATATATACCCAGTAATGGGATTGCTGGGTCAAATGGAATTTCTATTTCTAGGTCCTTGAGGAATTGCCACACTGTCTTCCACAATGGTTGAACTAGTTTACACTCCATCAGCAGTGTAAAAGTGTTCCTATTTCTCCACATCCTCTCTAGCGTCTGTCTCTAGATTTTTTAATGAGCGCCATTCTGTCATGAGATGGTATCTCAATGTGGTTTTGATTTGCATTTCTCTAAAGACCAGTGATGATGAGCATTTTTTCATGTTTATTGGCCGCATAAATGTCTTCTTTTGAAAAGTGTCTGTTCGTCCAGGCACAGTGGCTCACACCTATAATCCCAGCACTTTGGGAGGCCGAGGCGGGTGGATCACGAGGTCAAGAGATCGAGACCATCCTGGTCAACAAGGTGAAACACCGTCTCTACTAAAAAATTCAAAAATTAGCTGGGCATGGTGGCACGCGCCTGTAGTCCCAGCAACTCAGGAGGCTGAGGCAGGAGAATTTCTTGAACCCAGGAGGCGGAGGTTGTGGTGAGGTGAGATCGTGCCATTGCACTCCAGCTTAGGTAGCAAGAGCGAAACTCCATCTCAAAAAAAAAAGAAAAGTGTCTGTTCATATCCTTTTCCCACTTTTAAATGGGCTTGTTTGCTTTTTCCTTGTAACTCTGCTTTAGTTCTTTGTAGATTCTGGATATTAGCTCTTTGTCAGATGGGTAGGTTGCAAAATTATTTTCCCATTCTGTCGGTTGCTGGTTCACTGTAATGACTGTTTCTTTTGCTGTGCAGAAACTCTCAAATTTAATTAGAACCTATTTGTCTATTTTGGCTTTTGTTACCAATGCTTTTGGTCATGAAGTCCTTGCCTATGCCTATGTCATGGATGCTTTTGCCTAGATTTTCTTCTAGGGTTTTTATGTTGCTACGTCTTATGTTTAAGTCTTTAATCCATCTGGAGTTAATTTTAGTGTAAGGTGTCAGGAACGGGTCCAGTTTCTGTTTTCTGCACATGTCTAGCCAGTTATCCCGACACCATTTATTAAACAGGGAATCTTTTTCCCATTGCTTGTTTTTGTCAGGTTTGTCAAAGATCAGACGGTTGTAGATGTGTGGTGTTACTTCCAAGGTCTCTGTCCTGTTCCACTGGTCTCTGTTTTGGTACCAGTACCATGCTGTTTGATTACTCTAGCCTTATAGTATATTTTGAAGTCAGGTAGCGTGATGCCTCCAGCTTTGTTGTTTTTGCTTAGGATTGTCTTGACTATGCCTGCTGTCTTGTGGTGCCACATGAAGTTTAAAGTGTTTTTTTCCAGTTCTGTGAAGAAGGTCAGTGGTAGCTTGATGGGGATAACGTTTTAGTGATTTTTTTAATTTGACTATACCTTTCCTTTCCTTTTTGAAAAAATGGGCTTCCTTTAGTTTTTTGAACATATTTATAACGGCTACTTTGAAGGCTTTGTGTGCTAGAGCTGACCTCTGGTTGCTTTCACTGGACTGTCTTTTTTCCAGTGTGAGGGTAATAACTTCCTGTTTCTCCTAGAACCCACACCACTTCTCCTTCCTCACTAGCATTGTCCAGTAAAACACCTTGTAGCGATAGAAATGTTTGTATCTGCACTGTCCAGTGTAATAGCCACTAGCCACATGTGACTACTGAGCACTTGCAATGTGACTAGTGTAACTAAGGAAGTGAATTTTAATCTGGGCGTGGTGGTTTATTCCTGTAATCTCAGCTCTTTGGGAGGCTGAGGCAGGTGGATCACAAAGTCAGGAGTTCATAAGACCAGTCTGGCCAACATGGTGAAACCCCGTCTCTACTAAAAATACAAAAATTAGCTTGGCATGGTGATACATGCCTGTAATCCCAGCTACTTGGTAGGCCGAGGCAGAAGAATTGCTTGAACTGGGACCCGAGGTGGAGGTTGCAGTGAGCCGAGATTGCACCACTGCACGCCAGGCTGGGCTATAGAGTGAGACTCTGTCTCCAGAAAAAAAAGTGAATTTTAAATTTTATTTCATTTTGATTAATTTAAGCTTAAACCGCCTTATGTAACTTCAAGAAGAGAAGTGGCTGTCTTCTTGAACAATGCAATTGTAGACCATGCTCGGAGTACCAGTTCCGTAGATTCACTACGCAAATGTTTCCAAACCTGCTTTCAGCAACTGTTTGGATCTCTTCCTAGTCCATCTTCCACCTAACACCCAGAACAGAACACGTTGGTATGCACACCCCAGACCCAAGGGGTAGGCAAGAGGTGATGTGGGGTACATGGACCGAGCTCTAAGGCGCAGGCCTGGTGTCCGCATACGTGCATGAATAACTCCTTAGGGGTGCAGGACATTAACAAGGAAAGCAAGAGAAGGGTCTAAGCCATAGATAGGGCACCTCCATTTGTACTCTTGGCACAGTTTCCACAAATGTTAGAGGTGTCTTTGACTGGCAATGTACCATTTCTTAGTTATGTGATGGCTACATGTGTTCATTATATAATTTTTTGACTCTGTATGTACAAATGTGTATATGAAGTATACATATATATGCTGTATTTCACAATTCTTTAAAATGATTAGAATTTTTTTTTTTGAGACAGAGTTTCGCTCTTGTTACCCAGGCTGGAGTGCAATGGCGCGATCTCGGCTCACCGCAACCTCCACCTCCTGGGTTCAAGCAATTCTCCTGCCTCAGCCTCCCGAGTAGCTGGGACTACAGGTGCTCACCACCATGCCCAGCTAATTTTTGCATTTTTAGTAGAGACGGGGTTTCACCTTGTTGACCAGGATGGTCTCGATCTCTTGACCTCGTGATCCACCCACCTCGGCCTCCCAAAGTGCTGGGATTATAGGCATGAGCCACCGTGCCTGGCCGATTAAAAGAATTTTTTGCCACTATTAGGATAAAGCCCTAGCTCTTTCCATGATATATAAAGCCTTGTGCAAACCATCTTCTTCCTATCTTGGACCTGATCTCCTGACAGTCTCCCTGTCTCACTGTCACCTCTAGTCACACTGACTTTTTGCTCCAGCCAGCAGTGCCAAGTTACAGAGCTGTTTGTTGGAGGAGGTTTAATTGGTCCTGCATGTAAAACCATTTGTATTAACAAAGCAAAGAACTGACACTGTGGCTGCCACTGGAGTGATGTGGCAACTGCAGCCTCCCAGAGGTTAGGAAGAAAGACGTCTGCTTATATAAGAAAGCTGGAGACAGTTCTGAAGGCTGCCAAAAAAGGAACACTTGCAATTGAAGGAACCATCAATCAGGTGTCCTGAACAGGTGGAGGCTGGGGCTACTCTCAGCGGAAAGCCAGGCTCAGAGCTCCAATTACCAGCCATGGGGAATCCAAGTATCAAAACTGAGGCCAGAGGGGAGGGAGAGAAGGAGACAGAGACCTGACTCAGCGGAAAGAGCAATTCCAGAGCACCTGAGGTAACTGAAAAACCACCAGAAAGGAGCTGGAGATCAGCAACAGGAATATCTCTTCTCAAAGCCAGTCCCCCAGACCAGCAGCATCAGCTCGACCAGGGAGCTGGTCAGAAGTGCAGGCTGTCGGGATTGCCTTGGTGAGAATCAGAAACTCTGAGGGACAGGGAGGGACCAGTAATCCATGTTTTAACAAGCCCTCCAGGGTGGCTTTTCCAATGTTGGATAAATTCTGAGAGCCATAAAACTAACTTTAATTGAGCGTGGACTATGTACCAGGTGCTATTTGGAGTGTTTGCCTCTATTAACTCAATATTCCACATAATGACACTGTCAAATCGTAGGTGCACTATTTTACAGATGGGAGCTGTGAGGCAGGATAGTTCATGAATAGAACCTAAAATCAGAGAGCCAGACAGAGGGAGAGATGCAATCCTTTTTTTTTTTTTTTTTTTTTTTGAGAGGAAGTCTTGCTCTGTCGCCAGGTTGGAGTGCAATGGCTCGATCTCAGCTCACCGTAACCTCTGCCTCCCAGGTTCAAGCGATTCTCCTGCCTCAGCCTCCCCAGTGGCTGAGACTACATGCACGTACCACCACACCCAGCTAATTTTTTGTATTTTTCGTAGAAACAGGGTTTCACCATGTTGGCCAGAATGGTCTCGATCTCCTGACCTCATGATCTGCCCGCCTTAGCCTCCTAAAGTGCTGGGTTTACAGGCGTGAGCCACTGTGCCCAGCTGAGATGTAATTTGAACCTCAAGAGCATGTGCTTGTCCTTCACCACTGGGCTCTACTGCAGTGTTGCTTAGAGCTTAGCACACAGCTCCTGGGGGGCTTCTGAAAACACTCCTGCTGGAACCCCTTCCTAGAGTCTGTGATTCGCTAGAGGAGTTGGAGCTGAGAATCTGCATTTCTCACAAGGGCCCAGATGATGCAGAGGCTCCTGGTCTGATTTCATGCTGAGAATCACTGTACTGTGTTTTGCCACCTTCTCCGCCTGAGGATTCAGTCCAGCAAATGGAAATGTTGATTGAGGCTTTTTGAGAAAATCCATGTGCAGAGCCCCTTGCTGGGACTCTTTTGGCTACAAATGATAGAAAACCCAGTTCTAATTAAGCAAAAAATGGTATCTATAGGCCACTTGAAACAGGGTAAGTCTGCCTCTAGGCACAGCTGGACCCAGGGATCCAGGAGGTGTTAATAGAATTCCCTCTGTTGCTCTCTATCTCTGAGCTCAGCTTTCCTCTCTGCCTTCATTCTGCTGTCTTCATTCTCCCCTGACAATGGCCCCAGCCACCATGACCTTAGATTCCACCAGCTAGAAACCCACATTAGAGGCAGGGTGCGGTGGCTCACACCTGTAATTCCAGCACTTTGGGAGGCCAAGATGGGCAGATCACAAGGTCAGCAGTTCAAGACCAGCCTGGCCAACATGATGAAACCCCTGTCTCTAATAAAAATACAAAAATTAGCCAGGTGTGGTGGCGGATGCCTGTGATCCCAGCTACTCAGAAGGCAGAGGCAGGAGAATCACTTGAACCCGAGAGGCAGAGGTTGCAGTGAGCTGAGATCGTGCCACTGTATTCCAGCCTGGGCAACAGAGCAAGACTCTATCTCAAAATAAAAAACCCACATTAGAAAAGGAGTCCCCCTTCCTATTATCCCATCCAAAGCACACCCTGGCTGTCCCTGGCCAGACATGGATCACAGGCACATTTCTGAACAATCACTGTGGTCAAGGAAATGGGATGTTCTTACTAGCCAGACTTCTAGAGAGCCAGAAGGTGGACACAGCTGCAGACAGATCAAGAGTAGGGTAGAAGAACTGGGCGCAGGGTCCAACAAAGGAAATGAATGTTGAGCAGGCAAATGTAACCGATGTCTACTACACCATCCTCAAAGGACAAAAATGTGTTCAACATTAAACTTTTAAGATGAGCCCAAGCACAGAGACCATGATCAAAGGAAAACCCAGGCCAGGCACTGTGGCTCACATCTGTAATCCTAGCACCTTGGGAAGCCAAGATGGGAGGATCACTTGAGGCCAGGAGTTCAAGACCACCCTGGGCAACATAGTGAGACCCTGTCTCTACAAAAAAAACAAAAACAAAAAAAAACAGGCATGGTGGCTCACACCTGTAATCCCAGCTCTTTGGGAAGCCAAGGCAGGTGGATCACTTGAGCACTTGAGGTCAGGAGTTCAAGCCCAGCCTAGCCAACATGGTAAAACTCTGTCTCTACTAAAAATATTTTTAAAATTAGCTGGGTGTGGTGGAGGGCACCTGTAATCCCAGCTACTCAGGAGGCTAAGGCAGGAAAATTGCTTGAACCCAGGAGATGAAGGTTGCAGTGAGATGAGATTGTGCCATTGCACTCCAGCCCGGACAAGAGTGAAACTCTTGTTACCCAGACTGGAGTGCAATGGCATGATCTCAGCTCACTGCAACCTCCGCCTTCCAGGTTTAAGCAATTCTCCTGCCTCAGCCTCCCGAGTAGCTGGGACTACAGGCACGCACCACCATGCCCAGCTAATTTTAGTATTTTTAGTAGAGACAGGGTTTCGCCTTGTTGACCAGGATGGTCTCGATCTCTTGACCTCGTGATCCACCCGCCTCGGCCTCCCAAAGTGCTGGGATTATAGACGTGAGCCACCGCACCTGGCCAAAAAAACCAATTTTTTTTAACTTAGCCGGGTGTGGTGGCACATGCCTGTAATCCCAGCTACGAAGGAGGCTGAGGTGGGAGGATCGCGCATTTGAGGCTGCAGTGAGCTATGATAGTGTCACTGCACTTCAGGTTTTCTCTTGGGATCTCCTGTGTGGCTGTAGTCGGAAAGTGACTGGAGCTGGGGTCATCTTGCAAGCTTCCTCACTCACATGTCTGGCAGTTGATGCTGGCCGCCGGCCAGAATACGCTCATGTGAACTCTCCATGTGGCCTGGGCTTCCTTCCATACCAACTGAGTTCCAAGGGTGAGCATTCAAGAAACAGAACCAGGCAGAAGCTATGTTGCCTTTTTATGACCTAGCCTCAGAAGTCACAGTGTCATTTCCACCATACTCTCTTGATTGTCTTGATCCCCAGGATCAAGAGGTGTGGTCACAGACTCCAGGTCTTGGAATGGGAGTGGCACATGGTCAGAAGAGCAGGCAGAATAGGGGACATTGATTGTCACAGTCATTTTTGGAAAATAATATGCCACGGGGAAGCAATGACTGGAAGGAAGACATGAGAGGTGTTCTGGGGGGCTGTTAGCGCTGTGGTTTTTAAATATGCATGCTGCTTACAGCCAGCTGCGTTAATTTTTTTTTTTTTTGAGACAGAGTTTTGCTCTGTTGCCCAGGCTGGAGTGCACTGGTGAAATCTCAGCTCACTGCCACATCCACCTCCCAGGTTCAAGCCATTCTCATGCCTCAGCCTCCCAAGTAGCTGGGACTACAGGTGTACACCACCATGTCTGGCTAACATTTGTATTTTTAGTAGAAAGGGAGTTTCACCATGTTGGCCCAGCTGGTCTCAAACTCACACCTTGGCCTCCGAAAGTGTTGGGATTACAAGTGTGAGCCACTCCACCCAACCCGGTTGCATTATTTTTAAACTACACCACAATGTCATTTCTGGAGTCTCTGCGCATGTAGTTCCAGACTTAAATTAATTCCTTCACCTTAGCTTTACTGTCCTCTCCTTCACAAAACCACTAACGACATCCTACACTCCCTCAACAACCTCTGCTCTCTCAGCTCCGTGGGGCCTAGTTATACCTCTAGCATAGTAAATATTACCTTACATTAACTTGTCCAGGTTATATGTCTGCACTCCACCCTAGGCCAGAAGCCCTCAGAGATTTTTGACACATCCCTCATTAGTAAAATGTTTGTGAGCTGCATTTCCACCACGTGTATAAGTGTGTATACATATGGACAGATACAGTGGTAATTTACAAGCTGTACTGTATTAATAGGCACAATATAAAACATGCGCTAAAATAGAAATGCTTAAAGAACGAGACCAAAGTGGTTTTAAGTAGACTTTCTAATACTTTCCTACAGCTAAAATGCGTGTCTTGAAATCTCCCAGAGAACCAGAACCCTCTTCAGAGATTATTACCATGACCACAAATTCCACAAGGATAGGTAACAATGTGTCTTCCTCACTTCAGTATCCTCAGCCATCGAATGTAAGATGTGAACATTTATTCAATTGTACACCAAACTTATGTATTACAGAATGGGAGGCCGAGGTGGGTGGATCACCTGAGGTTGGGAGTTCAAGACCAGCCTGGCCAACATGGTGAAACCCAATCTCTACTTAAAAAAAAAAAAAATTAGCCGGGCATGGTAGCACACACCTGTAATCTCACTCAGGAGGCTGAGGCAGGAGAATCACTTGAACCTGAGAGGTAGAGGTTGCAGTGAGCTGAGATCACGACACTGCACTCCCGCCTGGGAAACGAGCAAAACTCCATCTCAACACCAAAAAAGGGTTCTGAAGTGTTTGAAACAAAGGAACTGTATTGTTTCACACAGCAAGAAATGCAGAGGTGGGTTCTAGGGTTGTTAAATTCATTAATTTACCTATTCAAACATTTTAGCTCTACTTCAGTAAAAAATTTATTTAAAAATAGATGAGTACCAACCAACTGCCAGGCATGTTCCAGCATATGGAGATACACCATAGAAGAAAGCAAAGTCCCTCAGGTGGTTCAGTGACATTGCCAACAACTGAGGTCCTTTTTCTTTTCTGCACGGCCATCTTCAGCATGACAGCTCCATCACCAGATGGTGGCAACCACCCCCATGTCACCTCCTTACAAGGCTTTTCCAGGGGCAAAACAGGAAGTCCGTTCTAACCCATCTTTTTGTGATTCAACTTTATTGAGATATAATTTACATTCAATGAAATATACCCACTTTAAGTATAACACGCAATGAATCCCACAAGTTTCCCTCATCCCTTGCGATTTTAAGATAGTTTTATCATGTATTTTATGCTTAAAGAATGTTTCCTTTTGCTTGGTTTTGAGCTTTATAAATAGTACCATCCTCCATGGAGTCTTTTGTTTTAGTCACATTATGTTTCTATGATTTTTTTTTTTTTTTTTGACACAGGCTCTCAATCTGTTACTCAGGCTGGAGTGCAGTGGCAAGGAACATAGCTCACTGCATCCTCTGCATCCTCAACCTCCTGGGCTCAAGCGATCCTCCCATTTCAGCCTCCTGAGTAGTTGGGACCACAGGTACACACCACCATGCCCAGCTAATTTTTGCATTTTTTGTAGAAATAGGGTTTCCCCATATTGCCCAGGCTGGTCTTGAACTTCCAGCCTCAAGCCTCAAGTGTTGGGATTACAAGCACAAGTCACCATGGCCAGCCTCAATTCACCTTTTTCTTACACATCTGTAGTTCCTTCATTTTCACTGCTGTGTAATCATCTGTCATGTAGGATATACTACAATTGACCAGTTCTCCTGTGAATGGACATCAGGTGTGTTTTCTGACTTTTTTCTATCAGATAAATGCTTTACAAAAGCATGCAAACGTATATAAATGAACTTTTTGTACTTGATCTTAGCCAAAGGCTGAGAAGAGAACTTTAACATCTCAACTGATGCATGTGGTCAAATATTTCTTTTTGGGTAAGGACCTAGGAATGCTGAGTATACAGGATTCATATTTTGAATTTAGTTCAGTTTTTCAAAATAACAACAAACGGCCGGGTATGGTGGCTCATGCCTGTAATCCCAGCACTTTGGTAGGCCAAGGTGGGCGGATCACGAGGTCAAGAGATCAAGACCATCCTGACCAACATGGTGAAATCCCGTCTCTACGAAAAATACAAAAAATTAGCTGGGTGTGGTGGCATGCACCTGTAGTCCCAGCTACTTTCGAGGCTGAGGGAGGAGAATCGCTTGAACCTGGGAGGTGGAGGTTCCAGTGAGCCGAGATCACGCCACTGCACTCCAGCCTGATGACAGAGTAAGACTTTGTCTCAAAAAAATAAAATATAAAATAATAAGCTACTTCCCAGAGGTTGTACTAATTTGAACTCCCATCAGCAATATATGAGATGTCCTGTGAATCCCCATCCTTACCTACAATCATCTTTTGTCAATTTGAGGGTATAAAACAAAATTTCAGTGTGGCCTTTTTCTTTAGATGTTCATATAATTAGGGGCTGACTTTTAGTAAGATGGATTGGGCCGAAAGGCTGAGAAGGAAGGGAATTTAGAGGGTGACCATAACGATGAATCTTTAATGGGTAGGGGACAGCAGGCAGGGTGGGATGGAAAAAGGAGAGCCACGATGGACAGGGAGAATGTGGGGGCGTGGCCGGCAGGTCGTGCTGGAAGCAGAGGTGGTACTTGAACAAGCAAGATGGAATGAGAGGAAGTAGATTTCAGTTTCCTGATATTTGTCTTTCTCTGATTAGTGATGAGCTGGAACATCTTTTCATGTCAAATTAATTACAAAAACTATTGAAGCAACCAAAGCATCTCAAAGGGAAAGACTGACAGACTATTTGTAAAATGACTTTATTTGAAGCAATGTTTCTATGCAATTTAAAGAGGAATCTCTGGAGAAAAAAAAAATCTCTTTATCAGAATCTATGTTGTACCAAAAACTGATATAAATTAAAAAGACCAAGTCCCCACTCAGAAATGTGCCATTGGTAAAAGGCAAATCCTGTGAATCCCCATCCTCACCTACAGTCATTTTAACTCTTGTCAATTTGAGGGTATAAAACAGAATTTAAGTGTGGCCTTTTCTTTTCTTTAGATGTTCATGTAATTAGGGGCTGGCTACAAGGCAGCTCAGACAGGCGGGCAGAGCAACCGTACAGGAGGCAGATGCCATCCATGGCATGTCCACTGCGCACCCAGCAGGAGTCATAGCAGTTCAAGATGCTGCCTGGTGACAGGGCCATCAAAACGCGGCCTCCGAGGCAGGCTTCACGGTCCAGCTGTGAAATCTGCACAGTCCACATCTCGCTGGTCACGTATTAATTCAGTACATTCACTGACTACGTGCCAGCCTCTGGAGATAACGTGGCGACCAAGACAGACTCTGCCCCCACGCTCATGGACTCAGTCCAAAGAGGAGACAGACACACAGATGCTGACATCACAGCTGGTCAAGGTGGGACAGAGGAGAGGTAGGCAGAGAGGGGTCAAGGCTGGGATGGGAGAAGCCCCAGGAGCTGTGGAAGCCCAGAACCGGCCCCTGACCTACCCTGGGGGACCAAGGGGGATTCCTAGAGAGGTATCTTCACTGAGACCTGAACAGTATATGGAATTAGTTGTGGGGAGGTGTGTGAAAGAGGGGTGCTCTGAAAAGAGGGAGAAGCATGTACAAATGCTCACAGGTGACAGGGAGTCTGGAGTGATCTAGACCAGCATGTCCAATAGAAACGCCAGTCACACATGAGCTGCAGGTGTAATTAAAAATTTTCTAGTAGCCGAATTAAAACAAAAACATAAATTTTTAATATTTTAAAGATATCCAAAATATTACCGTATCAGTATGTGATCAATATAAAAATTTTTGTGCCAAGTCTTTAAATCTGGTGAGCATTTTATGCTTAAAATGTATCTCAAGTCACATGAGCCAGTGGCTCGTGACTCCTGTACTGAACAGCAGCGCAACACCTGAGCTACTCAAAGCCTCGGCATCATCTGGGACCTTGAAACGCAGAATCTCCATTTCTTCCAGGTTTGCTGGTTTATGTGCATGCAGTTGTTGGGAGTCATCTCTGACGGTAGTTTCTATTTCTGTGGAATCTGTGGTGATATCCCCTTTATCGTTTTTTATTGCATCTATTTGATTCTTCTCTCTTTTCTATTAATCTGGCTAGTGGTCTATTTTGCTGATCTTTTCAAAAAACCAGCTCCTGGATTTTTTTTTTAAATTGCATTTTAGGTTTTGGGGTACATGCGAAGAACATGTAAGACTGCTGCATAGGTACACACATGGCACTGTGGTTTGCTGCCTTCGTCCCCATCAACTATATCTGGCATTTCTCTCCATGTTATCCCTCCCCAACTTCCCAAAGCCCTCTGTCCCTCTCCTAGTTCCCCCCCACAGACCCCAGTGTGTGATGCTCCCCTCCCTGTGTCCATGTGTTCTCGTTGTTCAACACCCACCTATGAGTGAGAACATGCAGTGTTTGATTTTCTGTTGTGTCAATTTGCTGAGAATGATGGTCTCCAGGTTCATCCATGTCCCTACAAAGGACACGAACTCATCATTTTTTATGGCTGCATGGTATTCCATGGTATATATGTGCCACATTTTTCCTGTCCAGTCTATCATCGATGGGCATTTGGGTTGGTTCCAGGTCTTTGCTATTGTAAACAGTGCTGCAATGAACATTCGTGTGCATGTGTCCTTA
>JAPYYA010003161.1:0-13166 GCA_028533165.1 Leontopithecus rosalia | reverse complement strand
TCCCCACCCTAGCCATATTCCCCGCCCATTTATTCCAGGCCCCGCCCCTCCCTCATCCGGTCCCGCCCCCTCCACACGCCCCGCCCCTTCCCCGTCCCACCTGCCCGGCTCCTACCTACGCCCCCCTTCCCGCCCCTCCTGCGGGCGGCTCCCCCCAGTCCCGCCTCCTGCCGCCCGAAGGCGCACCTTGCAGGTGTCCCGGCGGTTGCTCTCCGCGCACATCAGGCGCTGGGTGATGGCGCCATCGTGGTGCGTGCGCCGGTTGCAGGTGGCGCGGTCCATCACCGGCAGGAGCACGTGCTGCAGGCGGTCGGGCCGGCTGCCCGCGTGGTTGATTGTGCCCCAACCGGCCACGTCGCAGAGAGTGCCCGGCGCCACGTCGCGGTCCACGCGCTGCCAGGGCAGGGGGCGCACAGCAGGGCCCAGCACGGCCTTCTCAGACAGCTGGGGGTGGAGGCGGACGTCAGGGTTGGGGCGCGGGGCCGCGAGGCCGGGGAGCCCGGACAGGGGAAGTGGGCATCAGGGCAGGGGCGGGGGTCTCGGTGCGGCGGGAGAGATCCAGGCTGGATCCTGGGTGGGGTGTAGGTCGGGGTGGGGTGGGTGCCAGGGTCCCCAGTGCAGCCGCAGAGGTCGAGGCTAGACCGAGGTGGGGATGCAGGGGGAGCAGGGGTCTTTGGGGGGGGCTTCCAGCGCAGCAGGAGAGGTCGAGGCTAGATCCAGGGGGAGGGCGCGGGGGCGGGGCAGGGTCCCCATGCAGGTGGAGAGGTCAGGGCTGGACCCGGGGTGGGGGTGCAGGGGGAGCGGAGTTTTGGGGGACTGCTCCCAGCGCAGCAGGAGAGGTCGACGCTAGACTCATGGTGGGGGTGCAGGGGGAGCGGGGGTTGGGGGCTCCCAGCGCAGCAGGAGAGGTCGAGGCTACACCCAGGGCGAGGGTGCGGGGATGGGGGGCGGGGTCCCCATGCAGCCGGAGAGATCGGGCTGGACCCAGGATGGGGGTGCAGGCGGGGCGGAGTGAGGGTGGGTGTGGGATCCCAGCAGGGCCCGGGGCGCGGGTGCAGGCGGGGCCGGGCGGACCTGCAGCAGGAGGAGGTCGTGGTCGATGGAGTCGGGCCGGCTGTCCGGGTGGCGCACTGCGCGGAGCACGTCGTACAGGCGCTTGGAGGGCTCCGGCTGCGACAGGGAATGCGCGCCCAGGAGTACCTGCACCTTCTCGTCGGCCCTGGGGACCGGGCGGGGTCCGCGGTCGGTGCCAGCCGAGCCTCCCCACCTGCCCCCGGGCCCTTCCCTGCGCGCGCCGCCGACACTCACGCGTCCTCCAGGCAGTGCGCCGCGCTCAGCACCCACTGCTCCGCCACCAGGACGCCGCCGCACCGGTGCTCCCCATTCACCTGCACCGATGCCATGTAGGGCCGCTCGTGGGCCACGGCCTCGCTGCCGCCCAGGATCCGACCGCGGGGCTGCGCCGCTGTGGGTCGTGGGACGCGTGAGGGCCGCGGGGTCGACTGCTCCCCCCGCCGGATCCCAGGCCTCACCCCACAGCCCGCTTCCCGCAAGAATCTCATCTCAGGGAGGGCTGATTCGTGCCTGTAACCCCAGCATTTTGGGAGGCCGAGGCGGATCACTAGGTCAGCGGTTCGAGACCAGCCTGGCCAACATGATGAAACTCCGTCTCTATTAAAAATACAGAACACAGGCCGGGCGCGGTGGCTCACGCCTGTAATCCCAGCACTTTGGGAGGCCGAGGCGGGTGGATCACGAGGTCAAGAGATCGAGACCATCCTGGTCAACACGGTGAAACCCCGTCTCTACCAAAACTACAAAACATTAGCTGGGCACGTTGGCGCGTGCCTGTAATCCCAGCTACTGAGGAGGCTGAGGCAGGAGAGTTGCCTGAACCCAGGAGGCAGAGGTTGCGGTGAGCTGAGATCACGCGATTGCACTCCAGCCTGGGTATCAAGAAACTCCGTCTCAAAAAAAAAAAAAAAAAAAAAAACATTAGCTGGGCGTGCTGGCGGGTGCCTGTAATCCCAGCTACTCTGGAGGATTAGGCAAGGGAATGGCTTGAACCCAGGAGGCCGAGGTTGCAGTGAGCCCAGATCGTGCCTTTGTAGCAGGCTGGGCAACAGACTGAGCAAGACTCTGTCTCAAAAAAAAAAAAAAAATCCCATCTGCATCTTGGGGCCCCTCAGCGTCACAGACTCAGATGCCCCAGGGGCCAGAATGCCCAGGAGGACAGAAGCCACAGTGGGCTGGGGACCAGGGACAGATCCCAGTTCTCCACCCTGGGTGCAATGGCTTCCAACTGGACATAACAGAAATAGGACTGACCCAACCAGTGCCCTGTGGGTAACCACCCATCTGGGCACCGAGGAAGGAGAGCTAAGCAGATCCCGGCACCAGCAGTGCCTGAAGAATGTCTTAGTTTATAGTGTTATTACTTATTTCCTTCATGTAATCCTTTACATATATAATCACATATTAGTTCATAATGGGAACAATTAGTGCCTGAAGAATATCTTATTACTCAGTTACTTCCTTTTATATATATTCTTCAGGCACTAATTCTGCCTGGGATCTGCTTAGCTCTCCTTCCTCAGTGCCCAGATGCGGGGTTACCGACGGTGCCCCGGGCAGCTCAGCCAGCCGCACGGAAGAACAGTTTCCACGCAGACGCTCAGATTCTCTCTGCAAGAAAAGCTGACCCCAGAAAGCTCCAATTTCCAATCCAAACTTTCTAGAATTCCTCGGCTCTCAGAGCCTTTCATTGGTGAGGAATGACACCCCTCTCTTCCTGCCTACCTGGTGGGGCTGGAGGAAAGTCTGTGTGACGGAGAGGGCCACCTGGCACACCCCTGCCCCTCACCCCAGGCCCAGGACCCCTTACCGCAGGCCACCACTCCTAGGAGGACCAGAACCGCCAGGCGCCCCCAGCTGTGCATGGTGAAGCCGCTGTGGTGGACACCCTGACCCAGGCGGGGCCCTGGGGGTGCTTTTATGATGGTGGAGGGGGCGGGAGGCTCTCGGGAGCCCTGACTGTCAGGTGGGCAGTGCTCCAGCTGGGGAAAGGGGGACTCGCCCTCCCAGCCTCCACCCTCCTGGGGGCTGGGTTACCTCCTGCCAGACTCACAGAGTCAACAGGTTGCTGGGAGACCCTCCGGCCTCTGTGAGCCTGATGGCCTGCTGGCCCTGGTGGGGGGCAGACCCTCAGATGGGCAGGAAGCAGAGAGGGGGGCTGCACCCACCCCAGCCCCCCAGCCCCAACTTCACCAGACCCGGAGTCCCTCCAAGCTTGTTTCACAACCCTAGTTGGAAGCCAGTGTGTAAACAACCCACTTCCTCATCCTCCTGCCCCTCCCTTCTCCTCTTCCCCCTCCAAATTGGAGAGAGGCTCTGATGGGTGTGGGAGGAAGGTCACTTGACACCCTTGTCTCTGTCCCTGTGGCTTCTGGGGCTTGATGCCCGGACGAGTAGCATGCTGGAAAGGACAACGCAGAGGCAGCTGGGAAGACTGGCTACAAGGGACAACAAAACCAAGACAAACTGAATGGAGCCGGAATCATGAAAGTTGTATAGAAAGTTCAGGGATGGGCCGGGCGCGGTGGCTCAGGCCTGCAATCCCAGCACTTTGGGCGGCCGAGGTGGGTGGATCACAAGGTCAAGAGATCGAGACCATCCTGATCAACATGGTGAAACCCCGTCTCTACTAAAAATACAAAAATTAGCTGGGCATGGTGGCATGCACCTGTAGTCCCAGCCACTCGGGAGGCTGAGGCAGGATAATTGCTTGAACCCAGGAGGTGGAGGTTGCAGTGAGCCGAGATCTTGCCATTGCACTCCAGCCTGGGTAACAAAAAAAAAAAAAAAAAAAGAAAGAAAGTTCAGGGATGGCTGCCTTCAGGTGCGGTGTGATCCAGCTGCCTGAACAATGTCTAGGGTCTGCCTCTGGCTTCTCCTTTCTTCTCTGATGGCCTCTTTTCTCACCAGACTCCCCTGTTATGCTTCCAGGGACCCCACACTCAACCCAGTGGCTCAGTGGGCCCCTCCTAAAATTCCTCATCACTCCAGCCAAGTCTCAAGGTTGGCAAAGCCTGGATCAAATGCCTACTGCCAAACTGTTCACTGAGGGCAGGTTCTGATGAACAGAATCAGGGCTGGCCGGGCACAGTGGCTCCCACCTAGCAGCCCAGCATGTTAAGAGACCAAGACAGGAGCCCTGGAATTCGAGGCCAGCTTGGGCAACATAGTGAGACCCCATCTCTGCAAAAAAAAAAAATTAAAATACTTCTTGGAATCTGTGAGGTGGGAATGGTGGGTCCATGGTAGGCATTGTCCTCAGGGACATCGTCCTCAGGGGGAGCAGCACACGGGATTTTTCCCATTCTTCTTTTCTCGCCACCGTGGATTATTTCTTTATTTATTTTCGGGATGGAATTTTGCTCTCGTTGCCCAGGCTGGAGTGCCGTGGCACCATCTCGGCTCACCGCAGCCTCCGCCTCCCGGGTTCAAGCGATTCTCCCGCCTCAGGCTCCCGAGTAGCTGGGACAACAGGCACCTGCCACCACACCTGGCTAACTTCCGTGTTTGTAGTAGAGTGGGGGTTTCATCACGTTGTCCAGGCTGGTCTTGAACTCCTGACCTCAGGTGCTCCACCCACCTCTGCCTCCCAAAATCCTAGAATCACAGGCAGAAGCCACCGGGCCCGGCCCCCTGTGGATTATTTCAGACTCTCGCAGAGAATAGAAAATGAGGTCACAAATGTGACTGCCCAGGCCCCAACACGTCTCCTTGAGAAAGTCAGAAACTCTGAACAAAGCCTGAAGGCTGGAAATTGCAACAGCACGATGTGGTAACAGACAGGGCCGCAGCAAGAAGGGGTGGCCCGGCCACCGGCCCGAGCGTCTCCAGGCGCCCTGCTGACGTGGAGAGCTCTCTGGGTGTGGTAAGAGGAAAATGAAAATGTAAACAGGAAGGCAGAGGGTCATTATGCTGAGCAGCCGAGCCTGGAGTGGAAGACGTGAAACATGGCGCGGACCACGGCCAGGCCCGCAGTCCCTGCCCTTCCGGAGGCTGAGGTGGGAGGATCACTGCGGAGGCTGCAATGGGCTATGACTGCACCACCGCACTCCAGCCTGGACCAAACAGCAAGACCCCATCTGCAGTAAAACAAAAGCAAGACCGGGCACGGTGGCTCACGCCTGTCATCCCAGCACTCTGGGAGGCCGAGGCGGGTGGATCACAAGGTCGAGAGATAGAGACCATCCCGGTCAACACGGTGAAACCCCGTCTCTACTAAAAATACAAAAAATTAGCTGGGCATGGTGGCGCGTGCCTGTAATCCCAGCTACTCGGGAGGCTGAGGCAGGAGAATCGCCTGAACCCAGGAGGCGGAGGTTGCGGTGAGCCGAGATCGTGCCATTGCACTCCAGCCTGGGTAACAAGAGCGAAACTCCGTCTCAAAACAAAATAAAAAGGAAGAAGAAAAAGAAGAAACAGAATGTGAAGAAGAGACTCCGTTCTTGCCCCATTGCCCCATTGCCCTGGCTCTGCTGCCACCTGGTGGCAGCCTCACTCCAGTGATGCCCAAGATACTCTACTGACCATTTATTTTATTTTATTTATTTATTTTTTTTGAGACGGAGTTTCGCTCTTGTTACCCAGGCTGGAGTGCAATGGCGCGATCTCGGCTCACCTCAACCTCCGCCTCCTGGGTTCAGGCAATTCTCCTACCTCAGCCTCCTAAGTAGCTGGGACTACAGGCACATGCCACCATGCCCAGCTAATTTTTGTATTTTTAGTAGAGACGGGGTTTCACCGTGTTGACCAGGATGGTCTCGATCTCTTGACCTCGTGATCCACCCTCCTCGGCCTCCCAAAGTGCTGGGATTGCAGGCTTGAGCCACTGCGCCCGGCCTGACCATGTTATTTTATATTTATTTATTTACTTACTTCGAGACAGAGTCTCGCTTTGTCGCCCAGGCTGGAGTGCAGTGGTGCGATCTCGGCTCACTATAGCCCCCACCGCCCAGGCTCAAGCAATTGTCCTGCCTCAGCCTCCCACATGCCACGACACCTGGCTAATGTTTTTTCTAATTTTTTTTTTTTTTTTGTAAATAAAAGATGGGGTTTCACCATGTTGTCAGGCTGGTCTCGAACTCCTGACCTCAGGTGATCTGCCGGCCTCGGCCTCCCAAAGTGCTGGGATTACAGGCCCAAGCTACTGCACCCAGCTCAGAACATTCTATTTTATTATTTTATTTACTAATTAATTAATTTTTTTAGGGATAGGATCTTGCTACCTTGCCCAGGCTGCTGGTCTTGAACTCCTGAGCTCAAGTGATCCGCCTGCCTCAACCTCCCAAAGTGCCGGGATTACAGGCGTGAGCCACCGTGTCCGGCCTACTGACCATTTTCCACACCCAATCACACAGCCGAGAAATCTCAGACACAGTCTACAAAACAGAGGGATGTTTATTGTTCCAGCTGCTGGAGAGTGCAGCTGTGTCCAGCTGAGCTGAACCGGGCCACGCTTCTCACTGGGTCCTGCCAGCCGGGTCCTGGGGGTGGGGATGAGGGGGGTCCTCGGAGCGTCCGATGATGGAGTTGATCCAGTCTGCGAACTGAGCCACCGGAGCAAAGAAGTCGGGGTAGAACCCGGAGCCGCAACCTCCCCGAATGAAGGAGTCAATTCCCTGGATCAGCCCGTTGCAGACCAAAGGGCCACCGGAGTCCCCCTGTGGAGGCAGACAAGGTGGGGAAGCTGGACCGCCAGGCTTCCTGCCCGCCCACCCGCTGCCTGTTGGGATTGGGAAGCCCCTCCTAGGGTCTGGTGCCAGGAGTGGGTGGGGAGCAGAGGGACACCCAGGGCACCTACGAAGCAGATGCCGGCCCTCCTGTCAGGGCTGGGGAGGGACCCTGTGATCCCTCATAGGGTCTGGCCTCGGTGCCTGTGGCTGCAGTCTGGGCCTGGGCCAGGGCCAGGAGTCGGGGGTGTGGGGAGCAGAGGGACACCCAGGGCACCTACGAAGCAGATGCCGGCCCTCCTGTCAGGGCTGGGGAGGGACCCTGTGATCCCTCATAGGGTCTGGCCTCGGTGCCTGTGGCTGCAGTCTGGGCCTGGGCCAGGGCCAGGAGTGGGGGGTGCGTGGGGAGCAGAGGGACACCCAGGGCACCTACGAAGCAGATGCCAGCCTGCCGGCGCCTCACAAGGGTGCAGACATTGCTGCGGCGGCAGCGGGACGTCACCACCGTCACGTTGAGCTCCTGCAGGACATTGGCAACGGGACGACGGGTGCCCCGCTGGCCCCAGCCCATGGCCAGGCACCGTGCCCCATTGTCTGGGCCTTGGTTCTGGGCCGGCAGCCGGGCCACTTGGACGTTGGTGTTGATGGTGGCCGACCCATTGAGCTGTGGTGGGGAGCGGGGAGCAGGGACAGATCACCAGCGCGTCACGTGGGGCAGTGATGATGACCTTTCTGTTCCGAGCCTCAGTTTCCCCATCTCAGACTCCACTGTGGTTCTGGGATCCTGCAGAGCAGGACACCAACCCTTCAATCTGCTCCCCAACCTGAGCCTCAGTTTCCCCATCTACAGAGTGGTAGCAGCTCCCAAGGCTCAGGTGTTGGAGGTTGTCCCTGGATGTAGCTTGAGTGCAGGAAGCAGTAGGTGCTCACTTAATAAAAAAAAACTATGGCTGGGCGCGGTGGCTCATGCTTGTAAACCCAGCACTTTAGGGGGCTGAGGCAGGAGGATCACTTGAGGCCGGGAGTTCAATACCAGCCTGGGCCACGTGGCAAAACCCCATGTCTACAAAATAAAAATAAAATGCCAGGGGCGGTGGCTCATGGCCGTAATCCCAGTACTTTGAGAAGCCAAGGTGGGAGGACCAGTTGAGGTCAGGAGTTCGAGACCATCCTGGCCAACATGGTGAAACCCTGTCTCTACTAAAAATACAAAAATTAACTGGGTGTGGTGGCGCTTGCCTATAGTTCCAGCTACTTAGGAGGCTGAGGCAGGAGAATGGTTTGAACCCGGGAGGCGGGGGTTGCAGTGAGCCGAGATCATGCCACTGCACTGCAGCCTGGGTGACAGAGTGAGACTCCCTCCCAAAGGAAAAAAAAAAATTAGCCATGTGACCACGAAGTGGCTCATGCCTGTAATCCCAGCACTTTGGAGGCTAAGGGGAGAAGATCACCTGAGATCAACAGTTCAAGACCAACCCAGCCAACATGGTGAAACCCCCATCTCTATTAAAAATTCCAAAAATTAGCCAGGCATGGTGGCAGGCACCTGTAATCTGAGCTGCCTGGGAGGCAGAGGCAGGAGAGCTGCTTGAACCCCGGAGGCGGAGGCTGCAGTCAGCTGAGGTCGCACTGCTGTACTCCAGCCCGGGCGATAGGGTAACACTCCATCTCAAAAAAAAAAAAAATCAGCCGGAAGTGGTGGCGTGCACCTGTGGTTCCAGCTACCCTAGAGGCCGAGGTGAGAGGATCGTTTGAGCCCAGGAGGTGGAGGCTGCAGCGAGCCACGATTGCGTCACTGCACTGGGTGACAGCTATGGGAATACTGACAATCAGACTCTCGTTCTGAACCTCGCCGGAGATCATAACTGTGAGCCGGGACAGAGATGGAAAGGCGGGGACTTTTGCCCCCTTTCCCAAAGACAGGGACGGTCTCTGCCCTCGGCCACAGCGCTGGTGAATGGAGAGACATCAAGAGTCACAGTAAGTTTGTTGATTGACAGCAGATCTATGCTTCCCTGCTTTATCTCATCTAATCCCTGGACAGTCCCCGTTTCACAGAGGCGAATGAAGACTGAGGCCCAGAGAGGGGAGGACCTCGTCCACGACAGCCCAGATTCCAAGCCAGGTCCCCACAAGCAGCCCCTGACAGGCCCCCTCTGTCTCTGTCTCCGCCTCCACTCTCTCCAGGCTCTGGCCTCCACCCCGGGGCCTCCACCCCGGGGCCTCCACCCCGGTGCCCCCACCCTGGGCATCCCTTCTCCGCCCCGGCCAGTGGCACCTGGAGAAGCACGATGTCGTTGAGAAGCCTCGTGGGGTCGAAGCCGTTCTCGAAGACGCGCTGCACGGAGAAGGTCTGGCGGGTGCCCTCCTGCAGCCTCAGGTTGTGGGCACCCAGCACCACCTGCACCGCGCGGAAGTTTCTGCAGGGGAGGGAGAGGCGAGGTGAGGGGGCCGCCCTGGGGGGTCAGGGCTGCCTCGCCTTGTCGTCCCCAGCCCGCGATGGGCCCGATGGGGAAGGGGCTTGTGGGGTCCCAGCAGCCCCAGGCCCCGGCCTCGCCCCCACCCATCTCAGACACTGGGACTCGGGGGGTCCGAGCCGGGCAGGTGCGCTCCTGGCTACTCACACGTCGTTCACACAGTGCGCAGCAGACATGACGAAGTTAGGCGCGATCAGGGTGGCCCCGCAGAAGTGGCCTCCGCGCCGCTGCAGGGACACCATGAAGGGCCAGGCGTGGGGCCGGGCCGGCCGGCCCCCCACAATCTCTGAGGCCAGCGCGGGGCCTGGGGACACACAGCGTGCGGGTGCTGAGTGCCAGCCAAGGAGCCCCTCCATTCCCGGCCTTGGGGCCCCTGAATCCCCCACCAGGAACCCATGGGATCAGCGCTGTTCTCACGCCTGATGCTCAGATGAGGAAACTGAGGCACAGAGAGGCAAAGGGAGCTGCCCATGGTCCCCCTGCCAAGGCACAGCTGAATCTGGACTTGAACCCAAAGGGTGCCCAGTGACCCTCAGGTTTGCAAACCCCAGCTCTGGGCTCCTGGTGTGTCTTTGCCACTCAGAACCTCAGTCTCTTCTTCTGGTCTCCTTGTCCCAGCTGGCACCTTCCCCGTGAGGATGTGGGGTCCGTGTGGAGAGGTGGGAGAGGACACCCAGGACAGACGGCGCAGCGGGAGGATGGACACACAGACTCACCCCCCAGCAGCAAGGCCAGCAGGACGCGGGCGAGGAAGAGGCAGGAGGGTCGGTGGCCGAGGGTCATGGTGGGCTGGGGCTCCGGGGTCTCTGCCCTCCCTTACCAGCCCGGCTTCTCTTATAGGTCTGTGCCGGGAGTCCGTTGCATTGCCCCACAGCCGGCTGGCACCCCCTACTTCCTCTCCCCTGGCACAGGGGGTTGATGAGAAGGGGGGTGAGGGGGACAAGAGGCTGGGGTTAGCTCCGGAGAGGACTCACAATTGCATTCGAATGTCAGATAATCAACACGGTTTTATTTATTTGGAGACCAAGCCTCGCTCTGTCTCCCAGGCTGGAGTGCAGTGGCACAATCTCGGCTCACCGAAACCTCCACCTCCCGGGTTCAAGCAGTTCTCCTGCCTCAGCCTCCTGAGTAGCTGAGATTACAGGTGCCCACCATCCTGCCCAGCTAATTTTTGCGTTTTTACAAAAATTAGCTGGGAGAGACACTGTTTCACCATGTTGATCAGGCTGGTCTCGATCTCCTGACCTCGGGGGATCCACCCACTTCAGCCTCCCAAAGGGCTGGGATTACAGGTGTGAGCCACCGAGGCTGGCTAATTTTTTGTATTTTTAGTAGAAATGGGGTTTCACCGTGTCGCCCGCGCTGGTCTCGACGTTTTTTTTAAAATCTAAATCTGTCTCAAATGATGCCCAAGATATACTTACTGGAAATTCAAAGTTAACTGAGCAAACCTGTCAAACCTAGTCCTGAGGGGCCTCGACGGGGCTCGCCCTCGTCTGCCTCAGTTTACCCGGGGCACTGGGGTAACAGCAACGTGCGGCCGTGTCGGGCACTCACACTGCACCAGGCACTTCCCTGACCTTTCCCAGGGTTCCCGTTTGGGATGAGGAAACCCAGGCCTTCCCCA
The DNA here is from genome assembly GCA_028533165.1 of Leontopithecus rosalia. Taxonomy (NCBI): domain Eukaryota; kingdom Metazoa; phylum Chordata; class Mammalia; order Primates; family Cebidae; genus Leontopithecus; species Leontopithecus rosalia. Next base: position 2,322 of record JAPYYA010003161.1, on the reverse strand, counting down.
CGAGCCTCGAGTTCAGCCCAGGCCTCTGGCACCCACAGCTGGACGGAGATTTGGGGCTGGCTCCCTCCAGGCTTACTCCCAGGCCTGGCCTCTCTCCCTCTCCCCAGCTGTTGCTGACAGCGGGAACTCCCTCTCACCCAGGCTCAGGGTCAGTCCTCGGACAGCAGCTGAGGCTCTGACACTGTCGCCCACCCTCCCGCCTTGCTGAGCTTCCCCGTGCCCTCCCCGCCTGAGCCAGGGGCTGGGTGGCCACCTGGCAGGGGTGCTGGCGAGACATTCCTACCCAGGCCCAGAGGCGGGGGCGAGGATGGTTACCCAAGCCTGAGGGCTTCCGCCTGGAGGAACTGGCAGAAGAGCAGGAGCCCCGGCTTCGGGGATGGGATTCCCAGGCTCCAGCCCCGGTTCCTCTTCCCATCACCCGCACGGTGTTCCCGCTGCAACGGCCCCAACCAAGCCTGTCGTAAGAACCAACGTTCTCCTGGCTCCGGGACAAGGGGTGGGGAAGGGGACCAACGGGTCCGTCTCCGGGAACAGGCGGGGCGGGGGCACCCGGGGACATGCAGGGCCTGGGCCGGGCTGGAGTCTTGACGTGTGACCACAGGCAAGTGGACCTCATGGCTCTCGGGGTAAGGGGATCAGTGGCCCTGCTCTCCCAGAGCCAGGCACACAGCAGGCGCTCAATCCATGTCCGCTCTGTCCTCAGCTTCATCAGACACACACTACCCAATGAAGGGTTCCCACCGTGCCCTGACATCACCATCGTGCACTAAGCGCCTGCTGTATACACAGCCCCGTTTCAGGTCGGGGGAGGGGGGTGTCGGGTCAGGGGAGACCATATCTTTGGGGGGCTTGGCTTCCAGCAGGGAGCCCAGACTTGGCTGCAGCCACATTTATTGAGCACCAGCTGTATACTGTGGGAAGAAAGTTGTCCAGGTGTCACAGCAATCCCTCCCAGTATAATAAATAACTGGTTACTTAGCTATAGCAAATATGCCAATTATAAATAATGAGCCGTTATAGCAATGATACATTTACTGATTACTTAGTTATGGAAATGACACCAAATAGATATTAGATTCAATCACATGCTCAATTACACAATGAATATATTTTTTAAATTTAATTAAATTAATTAATTTATTTTTTGAGACAAGGTTTCACCATGTTGGTCAGGCTGGTCTCGAACTCCTGACCTCATGATCTGCCCACCTTGGCCTCCCAAAGTGCTGGGATTACAGGTGTGAGCCACTGCGCCCGGCCCACAATCAATCTTATTACATCATTTTTCTTTTTCTTTTTTTTTTTTTGAGATGGAGTTTCACTCTTGTTGCCCAGGCTGGAGTGCAATGGCGCGATCTCGGCTCACCGCAACCTCCGCCTCCTGGGTTCAGGCAATTCTCCTGCCTCAGCCTCCCGAGTAGCTGGGATTACAGGCACGCGCTACCATGCCCAGCTAATTTTTGTATTTTTGGTAGAGACGGGGTTTCACCATGTTGACCAGGTTGGTCTCGATCTCCTGACCTCGTGATCCGCCCGCCTCGGCCTCCCAAAGTGCTGGGATTACAGGCGTGAGCCACCGTGCCCGGCCAAGACTGGGTTTCATGGTATTGGCCAGGCTGGTCTCGAACTCCTGACCTCGTGATCCGCCCGCCTCGGCCTCCCACAGGGCTGGGATGACACGCGTGCGCCCCCGCGCCCCGCCCACACTCAATCTCGTGACATCATCTTGACTGATCTTCAGTGTTGGAGTGTGGGAACTTTGCCGTCTTATTGTCCGGACATAACGGAGTGGATCGGAATTCTGACCTGCAGGGACGTTGTGAGAAGGGACAGGGAGGCGACAGTACGCGCCTTGCGGCAGCGCCAGCTTCTGGGAAGGCGCCCGAGGGGGAGTTTCCCTCCCACCGGGGCGTTCAGAGAAAACTCTGCTCTGCGGCTCTGGAGGAAGGTCTGACCCTGGCAGACATCGGGGCTAAACGCGTCCCCGGGCTGCGCTCCGACGGTCACCGTCCTTGTCCACCTTCCTGTTCCACTTTCCCACCGATGCTGCCGCGTAGATTCTTAGAGGCCGTGAGAAGAATGGAGGAACCCTAAAAGCCCGTGATCGCTGGTGGTGATGGAAGATACTGAGTGGGTGCCGCCCTCCGAGCAGCAGCTACCTGAGGGGCAGGGGCCTCCGTGCTGTCCCCACGTGGCCCCTGGACCGTACCCACGTGACCACCTGCACTGCACCCACGTGGCCCCCTGCACTGTACCCACGTGGCCCCTGTACCGTACTCACGTGGCCCCCTGCACCGTACCCACGTGACGCCCTGTATGTAC
>JAPYYA010003160.1:0-13166 GCA_028533165.1 Leontopithecus rosalia | reverse complement strand
AAAAAAAAAAAAAAAAAAAAAAAAAAAAAAAAAAAAAAAAGGTTTTAGAAATCTAAAGCTTTCCCTAAATATTTTCTGTAATATTTGCCAAGCACTCCGAGTGAATAGCAACATTATATAGAGAAGGAGCAAGAGAGATATGCAGAGTAGCCAGGCTCCTTTAAACAATCAGCTCTCTGGTGAACTCAGAGCAAGAACTCACTCAGTACTACGAGGAGGGCACCACCTCCATGACTCAAAAATTTCCCACCAGACCTCGCCCCCAACATTAATGATTACATTTCTTTTTCTTTTTTTGAGACAGTCTCACTCTGTTGCCTGGGCTGGAGTACAGTGGCATGATCTCGGCTCACTGCAACCTACATCTCCTGGGTTCAACAGTTATCCTGCCTCAGCCTCCCAAGTAGCTGGGATTAGAGGTGCCTGCTACCATGCCTTGCTAATTTTTTTATTTTCAGTAGAGACAGTATCTTATTATGTTGGTCAGGCTGGTCTCGAACTCCTTACCTCAAGTGATCCCCCCACCTTGGCCTCTCAAAGTGCTTGGATTAGAGGCATGAGGCATCAAGCATGAGCCACTGTGCCCAGCTGGGAATTACATTTCAACATGCAATTTGGAGGGAGAAAGCATTAAAACCATATTAAGTCTCCAAACTGACACAATGGGTAAATAAAATGTGTTACATACAATGGGACATTAATCACTCATAAAATGAAATGTATTATAGGAGCATGCTATTATGCAGATAAATCTTGAAAACACTGTGCTGAAGAATATGGAAGTGGGCTTTAAAGTTATTCCTGTTGTAGAAAAACCCAATGCTCTGACAGTCTCATCAGCTTGCCCAAAATACGCAGTAAGTAAGCAGCCGAGCTGCCTTCTGATTCACATCCCTTGTACTTTCCTACACATCTCATTGTGAAATCACACCTTCCTTTTAAAATTTTAAGAAAAATTCACTGAGTGTCCTGATTGCAGAATGTCTTACCTAAAGTTGGTGAATATAGTAGACAGTATATTAAATGGGTAAGCTGTAGATCACTGGTAAAAGTTTGCTGTAGGTGTAATGGTTCAGAAAGAAATAGAATACATATTCCTTTGATGCTACAAGATACAGACTTTAGAGCATTGATTAGACTTGACGACTGACACAGGATCTCTCATAGGCTAAGGTTGTAAAAAGCAGCAAGCTTACAGGGGATATCAGCACAGATGGCACAGAAATTCCAACCATCATCAGAGATTATTACAAACAACTCTATGCACATAAACTAGTAAACCTAGAAGAAATGGTTAAATTCCTGGTCACTTGCATCCTCCCAAGCCTAAACCAGGAAGAAGCCGAATGCCAAATAGACCAATAACAATATCTGAAGTTGAGGCAGCAATTAAGAGCCTACTACACAAAAAAAAGCCCAGGTCCAGATGGGTTGACAGCCAAATTCTACCAAACACACAAAGAGGAGCTGGTACCATTCCTTCTGAAACTATTCCAAATAATCCAAAAAGAGGGAATCCTTCCCAAATCATTTTATGAGACCAACATCATCCTGATACCAAAACCCAGCAGAGACTCAACAAGAAGAGAAAACTTCAGGCCAATATCCATGATGAACATAGATGCAAAAATCTTCAATAAAATACTGGCAAGCTGATTGCAACAGCGCATCAAAAAGCTTATCCACCATGATCAAGTAGGATTCATCCTGGGGATGCAAGGCTGGTTCAACATATGCAAGTCTATAAACGTAATTCACCACATAGATAGAACCAAAAACAAAAACCACATAATTATCTCAATTGATGCAGAGAAGGCCTTTGACAAAATTCAACAGCCCTTTATGCTAAAAACACTCAATAAACTAGGTATTGATGGAACATATCTCAAAATAATAAAAGCTATTTATGACAAATCAACAGCCAATATCATACTGAATGGGCACAAACTGGAAACATTCCCTTTGAAATCTGGCACTCGACAAGGATGCCCTCTCTCACCACTCCTATTCAATATAGTACTGGAAGTTCTAGCCAGAGCAATCAGGCAAGAAAAAAAAATAAAGGGTATTCAAATAGGAAAGGAGGAAGTCAAATTGTCTCTATTTGCAGACGACATGATTGTATATCTAAGTCTCTTTAATATGTATAGATGCTAACATTGCAAAGGCTAAAACAATCATCAAATGTGTGGCCTACCTCCACGAGAAAAAAGAGTCAGTAGCTATGTCCACTCATCTATGTCTTTTATATATCTGATACTAACTTATTTATCTTTTTGATAATAAGCCAAGATGAAAGCAGCTTTGAAATTAGGCCAAGTCACATATACACCATGGAATATTATGCAGCAATCAAAAATGATGAGTTTGTGTCCTTTGTAGGGACATGGATGAATCTGGAGAACGTCATTCTCAACAAACTGACATAAGAACAGAAAATGAAATATCGCATATTCTCGCTCATAGGCGGGTGATGAAAAAATGAGAACACATGGACACAGGGAAGGGAGTACTACACACTGGGGTCTATTGGGGGGAATAGGGGAGGGACAGCGGGGCGGGGGGAGCTGGGGAGGGATAGCATGAGGAGAAATGCCAAATGTGGGTGAAGGGGAGAAAGGCAGTAAAACACACTGCCATGTGTGTACCTATGCAACTATCTTGCATGTTCTGCACATGTACCTCAAAACCTAAAATGCAATAAATAAATAAATAAAAAGAAATTAGGCCAAGTTCTCCTATTTACGATTCTGAAAATGCCTGACACCTTGGAGTTGTTTAGTCAGTTTTATTTCAAGTCAGAAATCAGTCATGTTTACAATTCTGACCACAGAGCATCTTTTAGACTAAATAACTATTCAGGTGAGATTGATTATGAATTAGAACCCTAGTATTTGTATGTCTGCTGTAGTGAATGACAGGAGCAAAGGATAAGTGAAACACATCTTTTACCACTATGTTCAAAAGCAGGAACACTGTCAAAAATAAATGGAAGCAAATTCTTCTTTCAATTTTGCTTGGAGGAAATTGGACAATGAATATTTATTAACAATAAAAATTGAGCTGTTTGCCCAGATCCAAGATAAATATTGGTTCTTCATTCTGAAGTAAAAAGTATTAATACTGTTTTAACCTTTCTGAATGAAAACATCAGAAAAAAAAAAAGCCTGTCTGGATTCTGGAAGCAGCAGTATAATCAGTGCTTGATGTGATCTCCTTTATGTCTAAGTGGTGTAAACTAAACATTTTCCATTTACGTCTCTTACAGAAGTTTAGAATGTTACTGTCTAGAATACCGATTTCCAACAAGTTAAAAACGTAGTCCTGACAATGTCACCGAATGCTCACAGTCCAAATGTGTGCTCAGGCATCTATTCTTTTAATAGTCTTAATTAAATTCACACAAAGGAAAGAAGACTAGGTAAAATTCAACACTCTTATTTTCCTGACTCAAAAATAATTTAAAATTTCTCAAATTGGATCCCACTGTTGGAAAATACAAGTATTTGTAAGAAAAAAATTGAGATTTTTGTGTTAAGCAGTAATTCATCTGCTTACTATTGCTAAAAAGTCACAGCTGTGTAAAATCTTAACATTTTCACTATTTTTTTTCCTCCAAAGGAGGCTAGTGATGCTGAGTGCTTGCCCTGAAAATTCAAGAACATGAAGATTTTACTGCACTTGGATCCAAGTGGTAGATCTGGAAATAAGGTAAGAAAGAAGCAAAGGGGCAAGGGAGGTGTTTTTATTTCCACCTTGCTGTTACTTCAATTTCACCACCTTCCTATCCTTCCTGCTAGTCTCAGTTCATGACACTGAGTCCCATCCTTTTGATAGGTTTGGTTTGTTTTGTTGTTACTGTTATTATTTATAATAATCATTCGAAACTATTAAAAGGGAATTCATCGTCTGTGCCAGTTATAAACAGGCACTCATTGATTCAATAGTTCATTAGCCTTACTCTTACCATGTATCAGGCAGAGTGCTTGGTAAACGAACACTTTATTGAGGAAAATAGACCCTTTCTTGACTGCATTTGTTCATGAATTATATCAATAATGTTTTGTTTCATTTCTTTGAAAGATTTTTATTTTTAAGAGCTATGGAAAAAAGCAAAAGAGATTCATTCATTCCATGCATCCATCTGCAGAAGCAATAAATAGAATTATTCTAAACCTTGCTCTGCTAAATAACAGGTAATATAAACTTTTGGCAAATTACAAACTCTCTTGGTCTCACTTTTCTCATTGTAAAACTGGTATAAAATTAGTAGTAATTTTAGTCCCCTTGAATTGTAGTGACACACACACATACACAAACACAGATATGGAAAAAAATAATAGTGACATCTAGGCTTTTCTATAAGGATTGAATAAGTCAATGCATGTAAAATACCAAGATTTATATCTGGTATATAGTAAGTACTAATATTTTAGCTAATATTATTCACCTATTAACATGTTCTTAATAGATCTGCTATATGTTCGTATTCTATGTAAAAAGACTAATAGTAATTATTCTATTAATTACATGACTTAATTAGCTAATTAGACAGTTTGCTTAGTTCTTTACATATATTAGTTTACTTCATCCATAATAGAGTGGGAGGCAGTGTTATCTTCATTAAGGAGTGAACTGAGACATGGGAAAGTTAATCAGCGAATAAATATTCCATCCAAGGTTTTGTGATTTTTAAATCCAGATTAAGATAAGGCTGTGCCTCCACTGAATCTTAGTCAAAGTTTAGAAAACAAAATCCTAGAAGAGTCAGTCTTCTGCAGAGTAAAATAGAAAAGTAAACAATTGTACCGTGTAACTATAGTAAGAGTATATTCACAAGATGTTTTGGGAGCACAGAACACAGAGGGATTAAACTGTTTTCACTGGGGCTTGGATGACCCTTAGGTTCAGAGATTATATATCAACGGAGTACACAAAATTATGTCAAATAAAATATTAGACTTCATATTTCTTCAGCCTATAGATGAAAGAATAAATAACCCAGTGTCTTTGTGCCATTAAGTAGTCAGCAAAATACAATATTCTGTTTAGCAGAGTAATTGAATAAATACTACTTGAATGGTCATTTTTCTAAGCAGTACAGTTTCATTTTATGTTATTTCACCCAGCTCACGCCAACATTTCAATCACACACACATCTCTTTTGGCCAGCACCACTCACATATTATCTCATATTTGTATTATTTCATACTTTTTCAAGTTTTCCTCTTTGGAACTATTGACCCCTTTGATTCAGCCCAGCCAGAGTGACATTTCTAAAATGCAACTCTGGTCACATTAGCTTATAACTTAAAATATAATAAAAAGATCCCCCGATGCTTGTCCAGAATAGGTCTCAACACTCTGGTGGGATTTTCAAAATTCATGATCACCTTTCCCTTTCCTATCTGTTCAAATTCATCTCCTTTTATGACACACATACACCTTATACTCCACCCATAGAAGATTCAGTTCCTAAAATGTTTAACTTGTCATCATCCAGGCCAGTGCAGGGCATATAGCAACTGAAATATAGTTGACCAAAGGTATAAATAGAAGGAGTGAGCCCCTGTGATGCGTCGTCATTAAATAATTTTATAACCATCGAAGAACTTTGCCCCTTCTACCTCAACAGAGCATTTTAATTAATACTATGGCACATGACAGGGCAGCTTGCAACCCAGCTAACTGGTTTAGATACCATACTTAACCACCACACTATACCACATCTTAGAACAGAATACAAACCAAACCAAGAAACAAAAGAAGTGTTACTGTTTACTGAGGGACATTTTAATGAATCCTATGCCCTGAAACAAACTGCTAGAAAGAGCAAATATTTATTTTTTTAAGGTAGAACATGTTTCCTTACCTTCAGTTACTTCTGTCCAAGTTGAAATACTGTCTATGCAAAGTAGTTTACTTTGGGGCTTACTCACTTGTTGCCTTTTGTTGCCAGTGATTACAGAAAAAGTTGGTTGCAGTGAATCAAGCATATCCTTGACATTGAAAGACCTTTCACAGCACACACTCATGAATGGACCCTTGAGATTTTATGATAGGAAAATGTTTCTGAAGCCGCCACATCAGACAGTGCAACTTCCTATAGATATTAGGTAGCTTGGCTTTTCTCCAATACTGTTACTCTGTTTTTTCACTTTCTATGATGTTCTAAGATGTGGTATATAGCATGGTGGTTAAGCATGATATCTAAACCAGTTAGCTGGATTGTAATGCTGCCCTGTCACATGCCAACAACATGAACTTGGGAAGGTTAAACACTGAGTCTCAATATATTCATTTATAAAGTTGAGACAACAATAGCATTCATTCTTTACTATTACCTGAAATATAGTCATTTATCATGAAGAGCAAGCCATTTTTACCTACCCCTTGCAATCCTACAAAAGCAGATGGCCCGCACATCAGAATCATTCCTGCTCATAAGGTCATGTCTGGGGCTTACACTCCAGAAGCACACTTTGCACTGGGAATAAGAAGGTATAAACATTTACTTTTATAACGTGAACAAAATTTCTGCCATGAAATATATACAAAAGTAAAGATATTGTTGGGCCAGGAAGAGAGAGATTGTATTTGTCTTGGGAAATTTTGGTTGATAAACTAAATGGTAGAATTTAAAAATACTTGTATATAAAGAAGTACAGCATTCCATGCAAAAAATACGTATATGTACAATATATATTATGAAAAATGTGCACACAAAGATTGGAACTGTCAGGAGTGGTCTAGAAAACAGTGATCAAATTTGGCTGAAACAAAAGGAAGGAGCAGGGATGCTGCAGGGACTAGAGGTTTATCATGCAGGTTTTAAACGCAGGTCCTTCAGAATTAAGTAAAGATTGGAATTGAGTTTATACCCTAACTAGTTTTATGGCCCCAAGCAAGATACATACATACTTTTCTCTGCCTTATTTCCATGTGTAAAATGTAAATAATGTTACTGATTTTATTTGTAAAGTGCTTAACACAGTGCTTGACCCGTAATTCATGAGTAAAAACTGTAACACTTTCTTCTTCTCTTTTTTCATAGGTACAGAATATTTGGTCTTTTTGGTTAAAAAGTTGGAAGATTCCAGATAGAAATATATAAAATGACACAAAGATATCTACATATGCTGACTGTCTCCTGTTTGCCTCTATAGATCCACTTTTCATGCTACTGCTACCTGCTCTGTGCCCTGAGAGGCTGAAATTTACCTACTGCATCGGGGTTTACTTGTCCATTGATTTCATGATACTTGGCATGAGATAGGAGGGAGGAAGAGGAGCTAATTCAAGTCACTGATTATCTTAGTCTCCACTCTGCCCCTCTGTATAGGTCTGCTTCAGTCTGGCAATATCCCTTCAGAGACAGATTTCAGCTGTCAGGTGACCCTCTCCTTCAGCCATTTTTGTTATTTACAATATAATAATGTGTCTTGACTTGCCAAATCAATAATATCCTTAGTCTCATCTCTTGAAGACTCAGTGTCTTAATGAAATCCTGCCATCACAACCTTTTGGGTACAATACTATACAATGTGGTTTTTGGTTGATTACATCTTTGTGGTCAAACTTTATCAAACCTTCCTGAAATTGTTTTTGAGTATGCCTCTGGATCTCTGAGGATCCTAAATAATACATGTGAATGTATGAGAAAAATGTGATTGCATATATATTCAAAACAAAATGGAAATAAGAGTCATATAAAAAGAAGGACATGATTTTTTAACTGGGAGATTTTCATAGAGACCTGGAATTCCTTATATATTTTCAAATATTTTTAGTGTATAATTGTATGCAAAGATTAGTATTAGTGATTGAAGATAAATTTTATATATAACATGAATAAGTTTGTTTTTTGAAACTAAATATTTCTTCCATTTTTAATGATTATATTTCTGAAATATATATGTCTAGCTTTGTTTTTTTAAAGCATTTAGAAAATTTATTTTCATAAGATTTTAATTCTCTTGAGTTTAGAATTACAGAAAAAAATAATGTGATTTTCAAATATAACCAGGCTGTCAACTGGGCAGCATTCCTGAAGACAACACTTTCTGTTAAAACATGAGATTACAGCATATGGGCTCCTAGAACATTAAAAAAAAACAACAAAAAAAATTACAAGAATAAGTTCTGTGCATTATGGTTAATGTTTTACTCTATGGATTGTACTTAAGTTTTCACTTTAAATGTTTCTTATGAGAAAATATCACATTTAAAAATAGGCCAGGTGTGGTGGCTCATGCCTATAATCCCAGCACTTTGGGAGGCTGTGGCAGGCTGATCACTTGAGGTCAGGAGTTTGAGACCAAATCCAAAAATCAGCTGGATGTGATGTCGGGCACCTATAGTCCCAGCTACTTGGGAGACTGAGGCAGGAGAATTGCTTGAACTCGGGACATATATAGAGGTTGCACTAAGCTTAGTTTCTGCTGTTGCACTCCAGCCTAAGTGACAGAGGGAGACTCCATCTCCAAAACAATAATAACAACAAATTTAAAAATGGACTAATTGGCAATTTTTATGAATGATAATCCAGAAAAATCAAGTCAGTCATTGAAATAAAATGTTTCTCCCCCTGCCCCACTTTCCAGGGGTTCTAGTTAGCTATCATCTATACATACTCAAGAGATGCATCAGGAGTACACTCTATTTTTGAACCTGCTTCTGCCTTGAAATACTACGTCCTCTCCAGTCTGCCTTGATAGGCAAGGATCAGCAACACTTTGAAAGCATGTCCAAAAGCTGCTAAGTCACCAAAGCCCCAAATTCTGATGGACAAAAAGAGAGAGTCCCTGCCAATTTTATTTACCATGTTTAAAATGCTTGCTTTCTTTTCATCAAAGCAAGCATTCTTTGGTCCATTCTTGTGCATGAAGAGAGAGAAATATTGCTCTAACAGTTAAACCTGTCTTTCTACATTGTTAGTGGTACTGTAGATTTTTCTCATGACTTTTTAACACTCTTCATTTTTTGTTCTTGTCAACTACTGATCTCATCTTGGAAGTAGATGAGATGCTTATTTAATGCCTAAGAGAGAGTTTCATACTAATGTGGTAAAGGAATGCTTTTTAGTCTGAGTAAAGGTAATTGTTTCTAACTTTCCATATACTTCAAATATCCCAAGTCTATACCTATACGACACTTTACAACTCTTTAAAATTTGCCAAATAGTAGATCCTATTTCTTCGTTAAAAAGGAGTAATGTAGACATAAGACAAAGACCTTAATGATAAAAGAAAATTAAAACTTGATAAATTTTGAACATATTTTTGAATGATTATGAAGCATTACTTTATAAACAGTAACTTTTCTGTCAAGAGAATAATTCATTATCCTGGGTTATTTATAGAGTCAAGAGAAAATAATCATGAACAAGCTGTAAATGAAATGAAATCAGTATTAGTCATGGTTGTCTACTGGAACAGAATTAATAGTATATATGTATGTATGAAAGGGAATTTAGTAAGGAGAACTGACTCACACGATCACAAGGTGAAGTCCCAGTATGGTGGCTCAGTGCAAGTCCCCAAACCTGCAAAGTAGAGAAGCCAACAGTGCAGCCTTCAGTCTGTGACCAATGGCCTGAGAGCCCCTGGCAAACCACTGGTATAAGTTCAAAAGTCCAAAGGCCAAAGACCTTGCAGTCTCATGTTCAAGAGCAGAAAGTACCTAGCACAGGAGAAAGATGAAGGCTGAAAGACTCAACAAGTTAGCTTTTTTCACCTTCCTGTGCTTGCTTTTTCTAGCCACACTGGCAGTGGATTGTATGGTGCCCACCCACATTGTGAATGGGTCTTCCCAAGGAATGTGGGTGAGCATGTCTGAGGGTGGGTCTTTCTCTCCCAGTCCACTGATTCAAATCTTAATCTCTTCCAGCAATACCGAGAAACACCCAGATACACCTAGAAACAATACTTTGCACCCTTCAATCCAATCAAGGTGACACTTAATATTAAACATCAAAGAATCTAAATGAAGCTAATAGAAAAGATTATTAAATTTTTTAACTGATTTTGTCTTTTCCTAATTTAGGTCAAGAAGAAAATATTTTCAAAAATTATGGTTGCCCATTTCTAATATTTCATATTTGAAGGCATGAAAATTTATTTCCTCCTTGTCTTTTTCTTCTCCTCCTATACATCTAGGGCAGATGTATATCATATCATTTGATTAAAACTATCAGATTTTTTATATGATTTAGGAAATAATAACTAGGATAAAATTAAGAGAGACAAAATTAGCTACAAAGATGGATTCAACTTCATCAGTCAGTCAAAGTCAAAGCTCAAATTACAGGCCCAAAGCTAATATTTAATTTCAAAGGAGTATATAATGCTTCCCCTTCTCTGACACATACTATCACATTAAGAAAACCAGTAATAATAGCAGACTTTATAGCTAAAACGCAGTTAAAACAAGAGAAGGCAGACAAAATGACAAAGATAAGAAAGACACACACAAGAGTGCAATGAACAGAAAGCAGTTAAAAAACATGAGATAAATTAATTATATCAATAAGTACTTTAAATGTTTCAATAAGCACTTCATTTGGTGTCTAAAAACAGAGTTTGTTAGAGTCTACAAGAAATATAGTTGTTTGCTTTCTTTTTTTTCTTTTTTAAAATGGAGTCTCACTCTGTTGCCCAGGCTGGAGTACAGTGCATTATCTCGGCTCACTTCAACCTCCACCTCCTGGGTTCAAGCGATTCTACTACCTCAGCCTCCCAAGTAGCTGTGATTACAGGCATGCACCACAATGCCCAGCTAATTTTTGCATTTTTAGTAGAGACAGCGTTTCACCGTGTTGGCCAGGCTGGTCTCAAACTCCTGACCTCAAGTGATCTGCCAGCCTCAGCCTCCCAAAGTACTGCAATTACATGCAAAAGCCACGGCACCTGGCCAAGAAATACAGTTTTAATATAAAGACATAGATTAAGGATAATGGTTGGGAAACATATATTAACACTAATCAAAAGAAAGCTGGAGTAGCTATATTAATTTCATACAAAACACACTTGAGAACATGAAAAATTATCAGGGATAAAGACATACATTACATGATAATAAAGATGTCAGTTTTCCAAGAGGTTATAAAAATTCTCAATGTTATCTACCTAAAAATCAGAAGGTTAAAGTAGATGATACAAAAACTGAGAACTGGAAAAAAAAATGAAAAGCCCATAACAATAGCTGAAGACTTTAATACCTACTATCCATGATTTACAGATCTGGCATGGAATAAGTCAGTTTGCATATAGCTGAATTGAATGACACCATCAAGCCACTGGTTCTCCTGGATATTTGAAGAAAATTAATCCACCACCAAAATGCACATTCTTTTCAAGCTTACATGGGACATTCAGAAAAAATAGACTGTATTCTGTATCATAAAATATAACTTAACAAAATTTTTAAAAAAATTTATAAAGGATGCTCTTTGGCCACAATGTAATTAAAATAGAAATGAATAACAGAAAAATAGCTGAGAAATCTCAAAGAATTTATAGATTAAACAGCACAATACTAGAAAACATATGGGTCAAAGAATACATATAAAGGGAAATTAAATATTCTGAACTAATGAAAATGAAGATATACCATCAAAATTTGTAGGGTACAGTAAAAGTAGTTCTCAGAAGGAAATTTATAGCATCAAATGTATATATTAGAAAAGTAGAAGGATCTAAAAATCATTAATCTATGCTTCTACAATAAACTAGCAGAAGGAAAGCACCTGAACTTAAACCTAAAAACAGCAGAGTAAAGTAAACGATAAAAAATTAGAGCAGAAATCAATAAAATTAAATCAGGAAATCAATAAAGTTGATAAAATCAAAAGCGGTCCATTAAAAAAAAATCAGCAAAAGTGACAAAGCTCTAGCCATGCAAATGTAGAAAAGAATAGTGCAGACAAAAATTATTTACACCAGACAGACACACAAAAATATTTTATTTCTACTGATCCCATGGACATTAGAAGACAGTAAATATTATGAAGAACTCTTTGTACACAACTTTGATACTCTAGATAAAATAGGACAATCCTTTGGAAACAAAATCTACCAAAGGTTACAAAAGATAAATTATCTGAATAGGCCTATATCTATCTGTTAAGAACTGAATCAGTAGTTAGTTATCAAATTTCTAAAGAAAGCATCAAGCCCAGATGGTTTCACTGGTGAATTCTACCACACATTTAAGGAGGAAATGACACCAATTCTCTACAACTGAAACAAAAACTCTTGAGACAGGAAAGGGGAAATAATCTAGAGTTGCCAAAATAGGAAATAAAATTTTAAAATACAAACATGATCATGGTTAAATAAATTCTAGAACATTTTCTGAGATGTGTTGCAGAGGAAACAAAAGGGATAAAACAATTAGTTCTTAGCTAAGTTATTGAAGCATAAAAATAATGAAGGATGAAGTACAAATACACATAGCTTCAATTATAATTGAGAAAAATAGCCGAGGTAGAGATCAATGTAAAAGACTTTTAGGGAAAAATTTGCAAAATTAATATAATGAAAAATTAGAATGAGACTAAACAATTGTTTTTATCAATAGTTTGTCTGGAAGACATGGTGGATATAAAATTACAAACAAAAATAAAATTACATTGGAAGAAATTAAGAAAGTTTTCCAAGATCTACACAAGTTATATGAAAAAGGATTCAGTGGCAGATGGGATTACAAGCAAATATGTTCAAAACTTCATAAGCAGATAATTAGAGTATCATTTATAACACTTAAGGGCATAGAAAACATAAATGTTTTAGAACATATTTTATATAATTAAAAGAATCTGAAAAAAATTTTAAAAAATAGCTCAAAAATCAAAATGTTATAAAAGCATATTTCTGAAGCTACATATGTGAAGATATTAAACTATCTTAGAACTAACTATCATATATAAACACTATAAATATATATATACTGATATATAGTTATATTTAAAAATAGGCATATTTACATATATATACACACACAGGTATATTTATATATAGGTATATATACATATATATATACCTATATATACCTATATATAAATATATAGGTAAATATATATATATGTATATATATTTGTATATATATGTGTATATATAATTATATATAATTATATATACACATATATATAATTATATATATAAAAT
>JAPYYA010000316.1:5108-61136 GCA_028533165.1 Leontopithecus rosalia | reverse complement strand
TTGAACCTGTGACTTTACTATCCGTCCTCCTCGGCATTCTAAACTGCTGGGGTTACACAGGGGAGCGACCGAGCCCAACCCAAGTTTTGTTTTCATTTCAGAGACCGGGTTTCACCAGTTTGTTTGGGGCAGGCTCAAACACACAACCTCGCCTGTTCCACCCTAATTGGTATTCAGATTGCCTGGATGAAAGGCTCCCATGAGCCAGCGCGCCCAGCCGGGTGACTTTATTATTAAAAAACAAATCAGGGATGCAGAGCCAGGTTCTGTGACTCAAACCAGCAAGCCTGGCACGTTGGGAGGCCTAGGTGAGCGAATCAACTGTGGTCGTGGATTGCAGATCAGCGAGCTCATCCCAGTGAAAACTTGCCACAATTAAAATAGTAGAAGAAGAAAAGTAAAAGTAAAGAAATAAGACAGATGAGTGTGCACCATTGAAACAAAACGGGGTGCCTGCCGGACTCCACCCCTAGCCCAGTTTTTCCTTATGACGTACGGTTTTCCTCTTGTCACCAGGGCTGGAGTGCAAAAGTGCGACCTTGGCTTATTGCCACACCGGCCTTCTGGTTTCAAGCGATTGTCCTGCCTATGCCTTCAATGTTGCTGGGTTTGCAGGTGTGCACACCAGCACGTCCAGGTAACTTTCTATATTTTTGTCACTCATACCTCCAGTCTATGTGTATTTGATTTCTAAAACACAGCCACAATTTCGAAAAATACATATATAAATGACAACGAAACACTGCACTTCTTGCCTGTCATTTTCATCCTGCACCCAACCTGAAATTCCTTAAGGCATCCTGATTATAGTGTACGTGACCCCGAGATGAGCGCATTAAACGCCTGCCTCAGATTCTATACTTTGCTCTGTTTTTATGTATTATATAGGGAGCGTGTTGCATCGTGCCATAGGAGGCCCGTGTCGAAACTATGACATCACGATCCGTCCTCCTCGGCATTCTAAAGTGCTGGGGTTACACGGGGGAGCCACCGAGCCCAACCCATGTTTGTTTTTATTTCAGAGTCCGGGTTTCACCATTCTGTTTAGGGCGAACTCAAACCCACAACCTCGCCTGTTCCACCCTATTTGATATTCAGATTGCCTAAAAGAAAGCCTCCCATGAGCCACAGCGCCTGGCCGGCCGACTTTAATATTAAAAAACAAACCAGGGAGACAGCCCGGGTTCTGTGACTCACACCAGCCATCCTAGCACGTTGGGAGGCCTAGGTGAGCGAGTCAACTGAGGTTGCGGTTTGCAGATCAGCCTGCGCATCCTGGTGAAAACTCGCCACACTTAAAATAGGAGAAGAAAAAGAGTAAAATAAAGAAATAAGACAGATCAGTGTGCACCACTGAAACGGAACGGGGTGCCTGCCAGACTCCACCTTTAGCCCAGCCTTTCCTTATGACATACGGTTATCCTCTTGTCACCAGGGCTAGAGTGCAAAGGTGCAATCTTGGCTTTTTGCCACACCAGCGTTCTGGGTTCAAGCGATTGTCCTGCGTATGCCTTCAATGTAGCTGGGGTTGCAGGTGTCCACACCAACACGTCCAGCTAGCTTTCTATATTTTTGTCACTCGTACATCCAGTCTATGTGTATTTGATTTCTTAAACACAGCCAAAATTTCAAAAAATACATATATAAATAACAACGGAACACTGCACTTCTTGCGTGTGATTTTCACACTGCGGCCAACCAGGGTTTCCGAACGTCATTCTAATTATAGTGTATGTGATTCCGAGGCGAGAGCATTCCATGCCTGCCTTGGATTTTTTATTTTGCTCTGTTTTTATGTTTAATATAGGGAGCGTGTTGCGTCATGTTGTAGAAGGCTCATGTCAAAACTGTGACTTCACGATCTGCACTCCACGGCATTCCAAAGTGCAGCTGTTACAGGAAGCAGACATCAAACCCAAGTTTTGTTTTTGTTTCAGAGACTGGGTTACACCATTTTGTTTGGGGCGGGGTCAAACCCACAACCTCGTCTGTTTCACCCTAATTGGTGTTCAGATTGCCTGAATGAAAGGCTCCCGTGAGCCACTGCGCTCAGCCGGCAAAATTTATTATTAAAAAACAAATCAGGCAGACTGTGCTGCACTATGTGACTGAAACCAGCAATCCTAGCCCTTTGGGAGGCCAAGGTGAGCAAGTCAACTGAGGTCACGGGTTCCACATCAGCCTGGGCATATGGGTGAAAACTCGCCACAGTTAAAATAGGAGAAGAAGAAAAGGAAAAGAAAAGAAATCAGACAGAGCAGTGTGCACCACTGAAATGAAACAGGGTGCCTACGGGAATCCACCCCTAGCCCAGCCTTTCCTTATGACGTACTGTTCCCCTTTTGTCACCCGGGCTGGAGTGCAAAAGTGAGATCTTGGCTTATTGCCACACTGGCCTTCTGTGTTCAAGCAGTTGTGCTGCCGATGCCTTGCATGTAGCTGAGGTTGCAGGTCTCCACACCACTACGTCCAGCTAACTTTCTATATTTTTGTAACTCATACCTCAAGTCTATGTGTATTTGATTTCTAAAACACAGCCACAAATTCGAAAAATACATATATAAATAAAAACGGAACACTGCGCTTCTTCCGTGTCATTTCCATGCTGTAGCCACCCCGGGATTTTGTAGGGCATCCTATTTATAGCATACGTGATTTCGAAGCGAGCGCTTTCCATGCCTGCCCCAGATATTTTATTTTGCTTTGTTTGTATGTTTTATAGAGGGAGCGTGTTGCATCGTTCTGTTGGTGGCCCTTGTCGAACTTGTGAATTCACGGTCCGTCATCCTCGGCATTCAAAGTGCTGGGGTTACAGGGGGAGGCGCCGAGCCCATCCCAAGTTTTGTTTTCATTTCAGAGACAGGGTTTCACCATTTTGTTTGGGTCGGGCTCTTAACCACAACCTCGCCTGTTCCACCATAATTGGTATTCAGATTGTCTAGATGAACGGCTTCCATGAACCACCGCGCCCGGCCCGCCGAATTTATTATAAAAAAACAAATCAGGAAGCCTGGGCCAGGCTCTGTGACTCACACCAGCAATCCTTGCCCTTTGGGAGGCCTAGGTGAGTGGGTCAACTGAGGTCGCGGGTTCCAGATCCGCCTGCACAACCCATTGAAAACTCGTCACATTTAAAATAGGAGAAAAAGAAAAAGAAAACAAAAAAAATCAAACAGATCAGTGTTCACCACTGTAACGAAACGTGGTCCCTGCGGGACTCCAACCCTAGCCCAGCCTTTCCTTCTGACGTACTGTTTTCCTCTTGTCATCCGGGCTGGAGTGCAACGGTTTGAACTTGGCTTATTGCCACGTGGGCCTTCTGGGGTCAAGCGATTGTCTTGTCTATGCCCTCAATGTAGCTGTGGTTGCAGGTGTCCACAGCACCACATCCAGCTAAATTTCTATATTTTTATAACTCGTACCTCAAGTCTATGTGTATTTCATTTCTAAAACACAGCCCCTATTTTGAAAAGTACATATGTAAATGAAAACAGAACACTGCAGTTCCTGCATGTCATTTTCACGCTGGGGACACCTCAGGATTCCATACGGCATCCTGATTATAGTGTTCGTGGTTCTGAAGCAAGCGCATTGCATGCCTGCCTCAGATTTCTTATTTTGCTCTCTTCTTATGTTTTATATAGGGAGTGTGTTGCCTCCTGTCGTTGGTGGCCCTTGTCAAACCTGTGACTTCATGGTCTGTTTTCCTCGGCATTCTAAAATACTGGGGTTACAGGGGGAAGCTGCCAAGCCCATCCCAAGTTTTGGTTTTGTTTCAAAGACCGGGTTTCACCATTTTGTTTGGGGCGGACTCATACCCACAACCTCGCCTGTTGCACCCTAATTTGTATTCAGATTGCCTGGATGAAAGGCTCCCGTGAGACACTGCACCTGACCGGCCAAATATATCATTAAAAAACAAATAAGGGAGACTGGGCCTGGCTCTGTGACTCACACCAGCAATCCTAGCCCTTTGGGAGGCCTAGGTGAGTGGGTGAACTCAAGTCGTGGGTTTCAGATCAGCCTGCGCATCCCATTGAAAACTCGCCACACTTAAAATAAGAAGAAAAGAACAGAAATCAGACAGATCAGTGTTCACCACTGTAAGGAAACCTGGTGCCTGCCCGACTCCAACCCTAGCCCAGCTTTTCCTTCTGACGTACAGTTTCCCTCTTGTCACCTGGGCTGGAGTGCAACGGTTCGAACTTGGCTTACTGCTACAGGGGCCTTCTGGGTTCAAGTGATTGTCCTGTCTATGCCTTCAATGTAGCTGTGATTGCAGGTGTCCACACCACCACGTCCAGCTAAATTTCTATATTTTTGTAACTCGTACCTCAAGTCTATGTGTATTTCATTTCTAAAACTCAGTCACAATTTCGAGAAATACATATATAAATGACAACGGAACACTGCACTTCTTGCGTGACATTATCACGCTGCAGACACCCCGAGATTCCGTATGGCATCCTTTTTATAGTGTATGAGATTCCGAAGCGAGTGCATTCCATGCCTGCCTCAGATTTTTTATTTTGCTCTGTTTTTATATTTTTTATAGGGAGCATGATTCTTTGTGTCGTTGGTGACCCTTGTCGAACTTGTGACTTCACGGTCCGTCCTCCTCCGCATTCCAAAGTGCTGGGGTTACATGGGGGAGCCACCGAGCCCATCCCAAATTTTGTTTTTGTTTCAGAGAAAGGGTTTCACCATTTTGTTTGGGGTGGGCTCAAACCCAATACCTCGCCTGTTCCACCCTAATTGGTATTCAGATTGCCTGGATGAAAGGCTTCTGTGAGCCACCGTGCCCAGCCAGCTGACTTTATTATTAAAAAACCAATCAGGGAGACTGGGCGGGGCTCTCTGACTCACACCAGCAATCTTAGCCCTTTGGGAGGTCTAGGTGAGCGGGTCTACTGAGGTCGGGGGTTCCAGATCAACCTGCGCATCCCATTGAAAACTCGCCACACTTAAAATAGGAGAAGAAAAAGAAAAGAAAAGAAATCAGACAGATCAGTGTGTACCACTGAAACCAAACGGGGTGTCTGCTGGACTCCAGAACTTGCCCAGCCTTTCCTTATAACGTACTGTTTCCTTTTTATTACCCGGGCTGGACTGCAAAGTTTCGATCTTGGCTTATTGCCACACCGGCCTTCTGGGTTCAAGCTATTGTCCTGTCTATGCCTTCAATGTAGCTGGGGTTGCATGTGTCCACACCAGCACGTCCAACTAACTTTCTATATTTTTGTCACTTGTACCTCAAGTCTATGTGTATTTGATTTCTAAAACACAGCCAGAATTTCGAAAATACATATATAAATGAAAATGGACACTGCACTTCTTGCATTTCATTTTCACGCTGTGGCCACCCCGGGATTCCGTCTGTCATCCTGATTATAGTGAATGTGATTCCAAGGCGAGCGCATTCCATGCCTGCCTCAGATTTTTTATTTTGCTCTGTTTTTATGTTTTATATAGAGAGCATCTTGCGTCGTTTCATAGGAGGCCCATGTCAAAACTGTGACTTCAGGATCCACCCTCCATGGCATTGCAAAGTGCAGGCGTTACAGGGGGGAGCTGCCAAGCCCAAGCCAAGTTTTGTTTTCGTTTCAAAGACCGGGTTATACTCTTTTATTTGGGGCCTGCTCAAATTGACAACTTTGCCTGTTCCACCCTAATTGGTATTCAGATTGCCTGGATGAAAGGCTTCCATGAGTCACCATGCCCGGCCGTCCGAATTTATTTTTAAAAAACAAATCTGGGAGACTGGTTCGGACTCTGTGACACACACCAGCAATCCTAGCTTTTTGGGAGGCCAAGGTAAGCGGGTCAACTGAGGTAGCATGTTCCAGATCAGCCTACGCACCCCTGTGAAAACTCGTCACACTTAAAATAGGAGAAGAAGAAAAGGAAAAGAAAAAAAGACAGAGTTGTTTGCACCAATGAAACAAAACGGGGTGCCTGTTGAACTCCACCCCTAGCCCAGCCTTTCCTTATGAAGGACGGTTTCCCTCTTGTCACCCGGGCTGGAGTAAAAAGGTGCGATCTTGGCTAATTGCCACACTGGCCTTCTGGGTTCATGCGATTTTCCTGCCTATGCCTTCAATGTAGCTGGGTTTGCAGGTCTCCACACCAGCACATCCAGATAACTTTCTATATTTTTGTAACTTATACCTCAAGTCTATGTGTATTTGATATCTAAAACACAGCTGCAAATTCGAAAAATACATATATAAATGTAAACGAAACACTGCATTTCTTCCGTGTCATTTTCACGCTGCGTCCACCCTGGGTTTATGAACTTCATCCTGATTATATTGTACGTGATTCCAAAGCGAGCGCATTCCATGCCTGCCTCAGATTTCTTATTTTGCGCTGTTTATATGTTTTATATAGGGAGCGTGTTGGGTCGTGTCATTGGAGGACCCTGTCCAACAGTTGACTTAACGATCCTCCTCCTCAGCATTCTAAATTGCTGGGGTTACACGGGGTAACCACGGAGCCCAACCCAAGTTTTGTTTTCATTTCAGAGACCGGGTTTCACCATTTTGTTTGGGTGAACTCAAACCCACAGACCCGCCTGTTCCACCCTAATTGGTATTCAGATTGCCTGTATGAAAGACTCCCGTGAGCCACTGCGCCCGGCCCACCGACTTTCTTATTAAAAAACAAATTAGGGAGAATGGGCCAGGCTCTGTGACACACAGCAGCAATCTTAGCCCTCTGAGAGGCCTAGGTGAGCAGGTCAACTGAGGGCGATTGTTCCAGATCAGCCTGCGCATCCCGGTGAAAACTCGCCACACTTAAAATAGGAGAAGAAAAGAAAAAGAAAAGAAATCAGACAGATGAGTGCACCACTGAAAGGAAACGTGGTGCCTGCTGGAATCCACCCCTAGCCCAGCCTTTCCTTATTACCTACTGTTTCCCTCTTGTCACACGGGCTGGAGTGCAACAGTTTGATCTTGGCTTACTGCCACACCAGCCTTCTGGGTTTAAGCGATTGTCCTGCCTATGCTTTCAATGTAGCTGGGGTTGCAGGTGTCCACACCACCACGTCCAGCTAACTTTCTATATTCTTGGTACTCGTACCTCAAGTCTATGTGTATTTGATTTTTTAAACACAGCCACAATTTCGAAAAATACATATATAAATGAAAACGGAACACTGCACTTCTTGCGTGTCATTTTCACACTGCGGCCAATCCAGGTTTTTAAACGTCATTCTGATTATAGTGTATGTGATTCCGAGGCGAGAGCATTCCATGCCTGCCTCGAATTTCTTATTTTGTTCTCTTCTTATATTTTATACAGGGATCGTGTTGCGTCGTGTTGTAGGAGGTCCGTGTCAAAACTGTGACTTCACGATCTGCACTCCATGGCATTCCAAAGTGCAGGCGTTACAGAAAGAAACCGCCAAGCCCAACCCAAGTTTTGTTTTTCTTTCAGAGACCGGGTTACACCATTTTCTTTGGGGCGGGCTCAAATACACAACCTTGACTGTTTCACCCTAAGCTTTTCAGATTGCCTGGATTAAAGGCTCCCATGAGCCACCGCGCCTGGCCGGCTGAATTTATTTTTAAAAAGCAAATTAGGGAGACTGGGCTGTGCTATGTGACTCAAACCAGCAACTCTATCCCTTTGGGAGGCCTAGGTGAGTGGGTCAACTGAGGTCACGGGTTCCAGATCAGCCTGCACATATCGGTGAAAACTCGCCACACTTAAAATAGGAGAAGAAGAAAAAGAAAAGAAGAGAAATCAAACAAATTAGTGTGCACCACTGAAAGAAAACGGGTTGCCTGCAGGACTCGACCCCTAGCCCAGCCTTTTCTTATGATATGCTGTTTCCCTTTTGTCACCCGGGCTGGGGTGCAACTGTGTGATCTTGGCTTATTGCCACACCGGCCTTCTGGTTTCAAGCGATTATTCTGCCTATGCCTTCGATGTAGCTGGGGTTGCAGGTGTCCACACCACCACGTCCAGCTAACTTTCTATATTTTTGTAACTAGTACCACAAATCTATGTGTATTTGATGTCTAAAACACAGCCACAATTTTGAAAAATACATATATAAATGAAAACGGAACACTGCACTTCTTGCGTGTCATTTTCACGGTGTGGCCACCCCGGGTTTCCGAACGGCATCCTGATTATGGTGTATGTGATTCCGAGGCGGGCGCATTCCATGCCGGCCTCAGATTTCTTATTTTGCTCTACTTCTATGTTTTTTATAGGGACCGTGTTACATCGTGTCGTAGGAGGCCTGTGTCGAACCTGTGAATTCACGATCTGTTCTCCTTGGCATTCCAAAGTGCAGGCATTACAGGGGGGAGACGCCATGCCCAACACAAGTTTTGTTTTTGTTTCAGAGACCACGTATCACCACTTTGTTTGGGTCGGGCTCAAACCCACAACCCTGCCTGTTCGACCCTAATTGGTATTCAGATTGCCTGGATGAAAGGCTCTCGTGAGCCACCGCGACTGGCTGGCGAACTTTATTATTAAAAAACAAATCAGGGCTACAGGGCCGGGCTCTGTGACACACACCAGCCATCCTAGCCATCTGGGAGGCCTAGGTGAGTGGGTCCACTGAGGTCGCGGTTTCCAGATCCGCCTGCGCATACTGGTGACACCTCGCCATACTAAAAATAGGAGAAAAAAAAGAAAAGAAATCAGACAGATCAGTGTGCACCACTGAAACAAAACGGGGTGCCTGCGCGACGCCACCCCTAGCCCAGCCTTTTCTTATGACGTACTGTTTCCCTTTTGTCACCCGGGCTGGAGTGCAACAGTGAGAACTTGGCTTATTGCCACACCGGCCTTCTGGGTTCAATCGATTATCCTGCCTATACCTTCCATGTAGCTGTAGTTGCAGATCTCCACAGCACCACGTCCAGCTAACTTTCTTTATTTTTGTAACTCGTACCTCAAGTCTATGTGTATTTGATTTCTAAAAGACAGCCACAAATTCGAAAAATACATATATAAATGAAAACGGAACACTGCATTTCTTCCGTGTCGTTTTCACGCTGCGGCCACCCCGGGATTCCATAAGGCATACTGTTTATAGTGTACATGATTCCAAAGCGAGCCCATTCCATGCCTGCCTCAGATATCTTATTTTGCTTTGTTTTTATGTTTTATATAGAGAGCATGTTGCCTCGTGCCGTTGGAGGACCGTTTCGAACCTGTGACTTCAGGATCCTTCGTGCTCAACATTCCAATGTGCGGGGGTTACAGAAAAGAGCCTCTGAGCCCAATGCAAGTTTTGTTTTCATTTCAGAGACCAGGTTACACCATTTTATTTTGGGCGGGCTCAAACCCACAACCCCGCCTGTTCCACCCTAATTGGTATTCCGATTGCCTGGATGAAAGGCTCCCGTGAGCCACAGCGCCCGGCCGGCCGAATATATTATTAAAAAATCAAATCAGGGAGACTGTTCTGGGCTCTGTGCCACAAACCAGCAATCCTAGCCCTTTGGGAGGCCTAGGTGAGCAGATCAACCGAGGTCGCGGGTTCCAGATCAGCCTGCAATTACCGGTGAAAACTCACCACACTTAAAATAGGAGAAGAAAATGAAAAGAATAGACATCAGACAGATTAGTGTGCACCACTGAAACAAAATGGGGTGTCTGACGAACTCCACCCCTAGCCCAGCCTTTCCTTATGAAGTACTGTTTCCCTCTTTTCACCGGGGCTGGAGTGAAAAGGTGCAATCTTGGCTTATTGCCACACAGGTCTTCTGGGATCAAGCGATTATCCTGTCTATGCCTTCAGTGTAGCTTTGGTTACATGTCTCTACACCACCACGTCCAGCTAACTTTCTATATTTTTGTAACTCGTATCTCAAGTCAATATGCATTTGATTTCTAAAACAGCCACAAATTCGAAAAATACATATATAAATGAAAACGGAACATTGCACTTCTAACTTGTCAATTTCACGCTGCGGCCACCCCGGGTTTCCAAAGGTCATCCTGATTATAGTGTATGTGATTCCGAGGCGAGCGCATACCATGCCTGCCTCAGATTTCTTATTTTGCTCTGTTTTTATATTTTATATAAGGAGACTCTTGCGTCGTGTCGTATGAGGCCCGTGTCAAACCTGTGACTTCACCATCTGTCCTCCATGGCATTTTAAAGTGCAGGCGTTACAGAAAGGAGCTGCCAATCCCAACCCAAGTTTTGTTTTTGTTTCAGAGACTGGGTTTCACCATTCTCTTTCGGGCGGTCTCAAACACACAACCCCGCCTGTTCAACCCTAAGCTATTCAGATTGCCTGGATGAAAGGCTCCCATGAGCCACGACACCCGGCCGCCCGACTTTATTATTAAAAAACAAATCAGGGAGAATGGGCTGGGCTCTGTGACACAAACCAGTAATCCTAGACTTTTGGGAGGCCTATGTGAGAGGGTCAACTGAGGTCGCGGTTTCCAGATCAGCCTGCGCATCCCAGTGAAAACTCGCCACACTTAAAATAGGAGAAGAAAAAGAAAAGGAAAGAAATCAGACAGATCAGTGTGCACTAGTGAAACAAAACCGGGTGCATGTGGGATTCCACCCCTTGCCCAGTTTTACCTGATGTTGTACTATTTCCCTCTTGTCACCTGGGCTGAATAAAAAAGGTGAGATCTTGGCTAATTGCCACACAGGCCTTCTGGGTTCAAGGGATTGTCCTGCCTATGGCTTCAAAGTAGCTGGTTTGCAGGTGTCCACACCACCAAGTCCAGCTAACTTTCTATATTTTTGTAACTCGTACCTTACGTCTACATATATTTGATTTCTAAAACACAACCACAATTTCAAAAAATACGTATATAAATGGAAACAAAACACTGCACTTCTTGCGTGTCATTTTCATGCTTCGGCCACCCCTGGTTTCCTAACGGCATCCTTATTATAGTTTACGTGATTCCGAGGCAAGCGCAATCCATGCCTGCATCAGATTTCTTATTTTGCTCTGTTTTTATGTTTTATATTGGGAACGTGTTGTGTCGTGTCATAGGAGGCCCGTGTAGAACCTGTGAATTCAGGAAAAGAAAAGAAATCAGACAGAGTAGTGTGCACCACTGAAACAAAACGGGGTGACTTCCAGACTCCAAACCTAGCCCAGCCTTTCCTTGTGATGTACTGTTTTCCTCTTGTCACCTGGGCTGGAGTGAAAAGGTGCGATCTTGGCTTATTTCCACACCGGCCTTCTGGGTTCAAGCGATTTTCCTGCCTATGCCTTCAATGTAGCTGGGGTTGCAGGTGTCCACCCCACCATGTCAGGCTAACTTTCTATATTTTTATAACTCGTACCTCAAGTCTATGTGTATTTGATTTCTAAAACACAGCCACAATTTCAAAAAATACATATATAAATGAAAACTGAACACTGCACTTCTTGCATGTCATTTTTATGCTGAGGACAACCTGGGTTTCCGAACTGCATCCTGATTATAGTGTACGTGATTTCAAGGCGAGCGCAATCCATGCCTACACCAGATTCATTATTTTGCTCTCTTTTTCTGTTTTATATAGGGAGCGTGTTGCGTTGGTCGTAGGAGGCCCGTGTCTAACCCATGAATACACGATCCATCCTCCACGGCATTATAAAGTGCAGGCATTACATGGGTGAGCCACCAAGCCCAACCCATGTTTTGTTTTCGTTTCAGAGACCGGGTTTCACTATTTTGATTGGGGAGGGCTAAAACCCAGAACCTCGCGTGTTTCACCCTAATTGGCATTCAGATTTCCTGGGTGAAAGGCTCTCGTGAGCCACCGTGACTGGCCGGTGAACTTTATTATTAAAAAAGAAATCAGGGAAAACGGTCCGGGCTCTGTGACATACACCAGCCATCCTAGCCATTTGAAAGGCCTTGTTGAGTGGGTCTACTGAGGTCATGCGTTCCAGATCAGCCTGTGTATACTGGTGAAAGTTTTTCACTTAAAATAGGAGAAAAAGAAAAAGAAAAGAAATGAGACAGATAAGTGTGCGCCACTTAAACGAAAGGGGGTGCCTGCGGGACTCCAGCCCTACCCCAGCCTTTCCTTATGACGTACTGTTTCCCTTTTATCACCTGAGCTGGGGTGAAAAGGTGCGACCTTGGCTTATTGCCACACCTGCCTTCTGGGTTCAAGGGATTATGCTGCCTATGCCTTAAATGTAGCTGGGGTTGCAGGTCTCCACACCAGCACGTTTAGCTAACTTTCTATATTTTTGTAACTCATACCTCAAGTCTATGTGTATTTGATTTCTAAAACACAGCTGCAAATTCGAATAATACATATATCAATGAAAACGGAACACTACACTTCATCCATGTCATTTTCACGCTGAGGCCACCCCATTGTTTACGAACGTCATCCGGATTATAGTGTACGTGATTCCAATTGGAGCGCATTCCATGCCTGCCTCAGATTTCTTATTTTGCACTGTTTATATGTTTTATATAGGGAGCGTGTTGGGTTGTGCAATTGGAGGACCCTGTCCAACCATTGACTTAACAATCCATCCTCCTCAGCATTCCAAAGTGCAGGGGTTACAGGAAGGAGCCACCGAGCCCAACCCAAGTTTTGTTTTCATTTCAGAGATCGGGTTTACTCATTTTTTTGGGGCGGGCTCAAACCCACATCCTCTCCTGTTCCACCCTAATTGGTATTCAGATTGCCTGGATAAAAGGCTCCCATGAGCCACCGGGCCCAGCCGGCCTACTTTATTATTAAAAATCAAATTATGCAGCCTGGGCGTGTCTCGTTGACACACACAAGCAATTCTTGTTCTTTGGGAGGCCTTGGTGATCGGGTCACCTGGAGTCGCTTGTTATAGAGCACCCTGCGCATTCCAGTGAAAACTTGCCACACTTAAAATAGGAGAAGAAGAAAAAAAAAGAAAAGAAATAAGACAGATCAGTGTGCACCACTGAAACAAAACGAAGTGCCTACCAGACTCCACCCCTATCCCAGCCTTTCCTTATGATGTATGGTATTTTTTCCTGTCACCAGGGCTGGAGTGCAAAGGTTCGATCTTAACTTATTGCCACACTGGCCTTCTGGGTTCAAGCGATTGTCCTGCATATGCCTTCAATGTAGCTGGGGTTGCAGGTGTCCACACCAGCATGTCCAGCTAACTTTCTATATTTTGGTCACTCGTACCTCCTATGTGTATTTGATTTCTAAAACACAGCCACAATTTCAAAAAATACATATACAAATGAAAACGGAACAGT
The DNA here is from genome assembly GCA_028533165.1 of Leontopithecus rosalia. Taxonomy (NCBI): domain Eukaryota; kingdom Metazoa; phylum Chordata; class Mammalia; order Primates; family Cebidae; genus Leontopithecus; species Leontopithecus rosalia. Next base: position 47,933 of record JAPYYA010000316.1, on the reverse strand, counting down.
GCACTTCTTACGTGAGATTTTCACGCTGCGCCCACCCCGAGATTCCTAACGGCATCCTGATTATAGTGTACGTGACTCTGAGATGAGCGCATTAAATGCTTGCCTCAGATTTTCTACTTTGCTCTGTTTTTATGTTTTTATAGGGAGCGTGTTGCATCGTGCTGTAGGAGGCCCGTGTCGAAACTGTGACTTCACAATCTGTCCTCCTCGGCATTCTAAAGTGCTTGCATTACACGGGGGAGCCACCGAGCCCAACCCAAGTTTTGTTTTGTTTCAGAGTTTGGGTTTCACCATTGTGTTTAGGGCAGACTCAAACCCACAATCTTGCCTGTTCCACCCTAAATGGTATTCAGATTGCCTGGATGAAAGGCTCCCATGAGCCACAGTGCCTGGCTGGCCAACTTTATTATTAAAAAACAAGTCAGAGAGACAGGGCAGGATTCTGTGACTCACACCAGCAATCCTAGCATGTTGGGAGGCCTAGGTGAGTGAGTCAAATGAGGTTGCGGTTTGCAGATCAGCCTGCGAATCCCGGTGAAAACTCGTCACACTTAAAATAGGAGAAGAAGAAAAGTAAAAGTAAAGAAATAAGACAGATGAGTGTGCACCACTGAAACAAAATGGGGTGCTTGCCGGACTCCACTTTTAGCCCAGCCTTTCCTTATGATGTACGGTTTTGCTCTTGTCACCAGTGCTGGAGTGCAAAGGTGCGACCTTCGCTTATTGCCACACCGGCATTCTGGGTTCAAGCGATTGTCCTGCCTATGCCTTCAATATATCTGGCGTTGCACGTGTCCCCACCAGCACATCCAGCTAACTTTCTATATTTTTGTCACTCGTAACTTCAGTCTATGTGTATTTGATTTCTAAAACCCAGCCACAATTTTGAAAAATACATATATAAATGACAGCGGAACACTGAATTTCTTGCGTGTCATTTTCACGCTGTGCCCACCCTGTGATTTTTTTACGGCATCCTGATTATAGTGTACGTGACTCCGAGATGAGCGCATTAAATGCCTGCCTCAGATTTCTTACTTTGCTCTGCTTTTATGTTTTATATAGGGAGCGTATTGTGTCGTGCCATAGGGTGCCTGTGTCGAAACTGTGACTTCACGATTCGTCCTCCTTGGCATTCTAAAGTGCTGGGGTTACACAGGGGAGCCATCGAGCCCAACCTAAGTTTTGTTTTCATTTCAGAGATCGGGTTTTACCATTTTGTTTAAGGCGGACTAAAACCCACAGCCTCGCTTGCTCCACCCTAATTGGTATTCAGATTGCCTGGATGAAAGGCTCCCATGAGCCACAGTGCCTGGTCAGCCGACTTTATTATTAAAAAACAAATCAGGGAGAGAGGGCCATGTTCTATGACTCACACCAGCAATCCTAGCACGTTGGGAGGACTAGGTGAGCCTGTCAACTGGGGTCGCGGTTTGCAGATCAGCCTGTGCATCCCGGTGAAAACTCACCACACTTAAAATAGAAGAAGAAAAGTAACGGTAAAGAAATAAGACAGATGAGTGTGCACCATTGAAACAAAACGGGGTGCCTGCAGGACTCCACCCCTATCCCAGCCTTTCCTTATGACGTACAGTTTTCCTCTTGTCACCAGAGCTGGAGTGCAAAGGAGCGATCTTGGCTTATGGCCACACCGGCCTTCTGGGTTCAAGCGATTGTCCTGCCTATGCCTTCAATGTAGCTGGGGTTGCAGGTGTCCACACCAGCACGTCCAGGTAACTTTCTATATTTTTGTCACTCATACCTCCAGTCTAAGTGTATTTGATTTCTAAAACACAGCCACAATTTTGAAAAATACATATATAAATGACAACAAAACACTGAACTTCTAGCGTGTCATTTTCACGCTGCGCCCACCCCGTTATTTCTTACAGCATCCTGATTATAGTGTACTTGACTTCGAGATGAGCTCATTAAATACCTTCCTCAGATTTCTTACTTTGCTGTTTTTATGTTTTATATAGGGAGTGTGTTGTGTCGTGCGGTTGGAGTTCGGTGTCGAAACTGTGACTTCATGATCTATCCTCCTTGGCATTCTAATGTGCTGGGGTTACACGGGGAAGCCACGGAGCCCAACCCAACTTTTGTTTTCATTTTAGAGACCGGGTTTTACCATTTTGTTTGAGGCGGGCTCAAACCCACATCCTCTCCTGTTCCATCCTAATTGGTATACACATTGCCTTGATGAAGGGCTCCCGTGAGCCACCACACCCGGTCGGCCAATTTTATTATTAAAAAACAAATCATGGAGACTGGGCGGGTCTCTGTGACACAAAGAAGCAATCCTTGCCCTTTGGGGGCCTAGGTGAGTGGGTCAACTGATGTCATGCGTTCAAGAGCAGCCTGCGCATTCCAGTGAAATCTTGCCACACTTAAAATAAAAGAAGAAGAAGTGGAAAAGAAAAGAAATCAGACAGATCAGTGTGCACCCCTGAAAGAAAACGAGTTGCATGCCGGACTCCACGTCTAGCCTAGCCTTTTTTATGATGTAATGTTTCCCTCTTGTCCCCCGGGCTGGAGTGCAAAGGTGCGATCTTGACTAATTGCCACACAGGCCTTCTGGGTTCAAGAGATTGTCCTGCCTATGCCTTCAATGTACCTGGATTTGCAGGTGTCCACACCACCACCTCCAGCTAACTTTCTATATTTTGTCACTCGTACCTCAAGTCTATGTGTATTTGATTTCTAAATCACAGCCACAATTTCGAAAAATACATATATAAATGAAAACGGAACACTGTACTACCTGCGTGTCATTTTCACGCTGCGTCCACCCCGGGATTCTGTATGACATCCTGATTATAGTGTACATGATTGCGAAGCAAGTGCATTCCATACCTGCTTCAGATTTCTTATTTTGAGCTGTTCTTATGTTTTATATAGGGAACGTGTTTCATCGTGTAGTTGGAGGCCCTTGTCGAACCTGTGACTTCATGATCCATCCTTCTCAGCATTCCAAAGTGCTGGGGTTACAGGGGGGAGCCACGGAGCCCAACTCAAGTTTTGTTTTTGTTTCAGAGACCGGATTTCACCATTTTGATTGGGGTTGGCTCTAACCCACAACCTCTCCTCTTCCACCCTAATTTGTATTGAGATTGCCTGGATGATAGGCTCCCGGGAGCCACCGTGACTGGCCAGCCAATTTTTTATTATTAAAAGACAAATTAGAGAAATTGGTCAGTGCTCTGTGACTCATAACAGCAATCCTAGCCCTTTGGAAGGCCTTGGTGAGCAGGTCAACTGAGGTGGCGGGTTTCCAGATCAGCCTGCTAATCACATTGAAAACTTGCCACATTTAAAATAGGAGAAGAAAAAAAGAAAAAAAAGAAATCAGACAGATCAGTGTGCACCACTGAAACAAAACGGGGTGCCTGCGGGACTCCACCCCTAGCTTAGCCTTTCCTTATTATGTACACGTTCCCTCTTGTCACCTGGTCTGGAGTGTAACGGTGAGATCTTGGCTTATTGTCACACCGGCCTTCTGGGTTCAAGTGATTGTCCTGCCTATGCCTTCAATGTAGCTGGGATGGAATTTCTCCACACCACCACGTCCGGCTAACTTTCTATATTTTTGTCACTCGTACCTCAGGTCTATGCGTATTTGATTTCTAAAACACAGCCACAATTTTGAAAAATAAATGTATAAGTGAAAACGGAACACTGCACTTCTTGGGTGTCATTTTCACACTAAGGCCACCCCGGGATTCTGTAGGGCATGCTGATTATACTGTACGTGATTCCGATGCGAGCACATTGCATGCCTGCCTCAGATTTCTTATTTTCCTCTGTTTTTATGTTTTATATAGGGAGTGCGTTGTGTCGTGCCATTGGAGGCCTGTGTCGTACCTGTGACTTCAGGATCCGTCCTACTCAGTATTCCAAAGTGCTGGTGTTACATGGGGGAGCCGCCAAGCTCAACCCACGCTTTGTTTTTCTTTCAGAGACTGGGTTTCACCATTATGTTTGGGGCAGGCTCAAACCCACAACATTGCCTGTTCCACCCTAATTGGTATTCAGATTGCTTGAATGAAAGGCTTCCGTGTGCCACCAGGCCCGGCCGGCTTACTTTATTATTAAAAAACAAATCAGGGAGACTAGGCCGTGCTCTGTGCCTCACAACAGCAATCCTAGCACTTTGGGGGGCCTAGGTGAGAGGGTCCACTGAAGTCGCGGGTTCCAGATCAGCCTGCACATTAAGGTGAAAACTCGCCACATTTAAAATAGGTGAAAAAGAAAAAGAAAAGAAAAGAAATCAGACAGATCTGTGTGCACCAGTGAAAAGAAACATCATGCCTGTGGTTCTCCACTCCTAGCCCAGCCTTTCTTTATGACGTACTCATTCCCTTTTGACACCCGGTCTGGAGTGTCATGGTGAGATCTTGGCTTATTGTCACACTGGCCTCCTGGATTCAAGCGATTGTCCTGCCTAAGACTTCAATGTAGCTGGGGTGGCATTTCTCCACACCACCACGTCTGGCTAACTTTCTATATTTTTGTTACTCGTACCTCAGGTCTACGGGTATTTGATTTCTAAAACACATCCACAATTTCAAAAAATACATGTATAAATGAAAACGGAACACTGCACATCTTGCGTGTTATTTTCACGCTGTGGCCACGACGAGATTCTGTAGGGCATTCCGATTATAGTGTACATGATTCCAAGGTGATCGCATTCCATGCCTGCCTCAGATTTCTTATTTTGCTCTGTTTTTATGTTTTATATAGGGAGCGTGTTTCTTCATGACCTTGGATGACCATTTAGAAACTGTGACTTCACGATCCGTCCTCTTCGGCATTCCAAAGTGTTGGGGTTGCTGTGGGAGCTGCCGAGCCCAACCCAAGTTTTGTTTTTGTTTCAGAGACCGGGTATCCCCATTTTGTTTGGGGCAGGCTCAAACCCATAACCTCGCCTGTTCCACCCTAATTGATATTCTTATTGCCTGGAGCTCCCGTGAGCCACCGCGCCCGGCCGGCCGACTTTATTATTAAAAAACAAATCAGGGAGATTGGGCCCGGCTCTGTGACTCACAACAGCAATCCTAGCCCTGTGGGAGGCCTTGGTGAGCGGGTCAACTGAGGTCATGGGTTCCAGAACAGCCTGCGCATCGAATTGAAAACTCGCCACATTTAATATAGGAGAAGAAAAAAAGAAAAGAAAAGAAATCAGACAAATCAGTGTGCACCACTGAAACGAAACGGGGTGCCTGTGGGACTCCACCCCTAGCACAGCCTTTCCTTATGACCTACTGTTTCCCTCTTGTCACCCGATCTGGAATGTAATGGTGTGATCTTGGCTTATTGCCACACGGGTCTTTTGGGTTCAAACGATTGTCCGGCCTATGCCTTCAATGATGCTGGGATTGCTGGTGTCCACAAAACTGACTCAAGCTAACTTTCTATATTTTTGTGACTTGTACCTCAAATCCTAAAACACAGCCACAATTTCGAAAAATACATATATAAACTAACACGGAACACTGCACTTCTTGCTTGTCATTTTCACGCTGAGGCCACCCCGGTATTACATATGGCATCCTTATTATAGTGTACGTGATTCCTAGGCGATCACATTCCATGACTGCCTCAGATTTTTTATTTTGCTCTGTTTTTATGTTTTATATAGGGAGCGTGTTGTGTCATGCCACTGGACTATTGTGTCGAAACTGTGACTTCACAATCCGTCCTCCTTGGCATTCCAAAGTGCTAGGGTTAAAGGGGGGAGCTGCCGAGCCCAACCCAAGTTTTGTTGTCATTTCAGAGACCGGGTTTTGCCATTTTGTTTGGTGCGGGCTCAAACCCACCACCTGGCCTGTTCCACCCTAATTGGTATTCAGATTGCCTGAATGAAAGGCTCCTGTGAGTGGCCGGGTGCCACCGGCTTCTTTACTATTAAAAAACAAATCAGGGCAACTGGTCCGGGCTCTGTGACTCAAAACAGCAATCCTAGCACTTTGGGAGGCCTAGGTGAGCGGGTACACTGAGGTCCCACATTCCAGATCAGCCTGCACATCCCAGTGAAAACTCGCCACATTTAAAATAGGAGAAAAAGAAAAAGAAAAGAAAAGAAATTAGACAGATCTGTGTGCACCAGTGAAATGAAACGTGGTGCCTGTGGGACTCCACTTTCAGCCCAGAATTTCCTTATGACCTATTGTTTTCCTCTTGTCACCTGGGCCAGAGTGCAAAGTGCAATCTTGGCTTATAGCCACACCAGCCTTCTGGGTTCAAGCGATTGCCCTGCCTATGACTTCAATGTAGCTGTGGTTGCATTTGTCCACACCACCACGTCCAGCTAACTTTCTATATTTTTGTAATTCATACCTCAAGTCTATGTGTATTTGATTTCTAAAACACAGCCACAAATTCGAAAAATACATATATAAATGAAAACGAAACACTGCAAGTCTTACGTGTCATTTTCACGCTGCGGCCTCCCCGAGATTCCATAGGGCATGCTGATTATAATGTACGTGATTCTGAGGCGATCGCATTCCATGTCTGCCTCAAATTTGTTATTTTGCTTTGTTTTTATGTTTAATATATGGAGCGTGTTGCATCATGTAATTGGATGACCATGTTGAAACTGTGACTTCACAATCCATCCTCCTTGGCATTCCAAATTGCTGGGGCTACAGTGGGGATCTGCCGAGCCCAGCCCAAGTTTTGTTTTTGTTTCAGAGACTGGGTTTCACCATTTTGTTTGCTGCTGGCTCAAACCCACAACCTGTTTCCCCCTAATTGGTATTCAGATTTCCTGGGTGAAAGGCTCCCGTGAGCCACCGGGCCCGGCCAGCTTCTTTATTATTAAAAAACAAATCAGGGAGACTAGGCTGTGCTCTGTGTCTCACAACAGCAATCCTAGCACTTTGAGAGGCCTAGGTGAGAGGGTTCACTGAGGTCCCGGGTTCCAGATCAGCCTGCACATTCCGGTGAAAACTTGCCACATATAAAATAGGAGAAAAAGATAAAGAAAAGCAATCAGACAGATCTGTGTGCACCAGTGAAACAAAACGTGGTGCCTGATGGTCTCCATTCTTAGCCCAGCCTTTCCTTATGACGTATTCATTCCCTCTTGTCACCCGGTCTGGAGTGTAAGGGTGAGATCTTGGCTTATTGCCACACCAGCCTTGTGGGTTCAAGGGATTGTCCCTCCTAAGATTTCAGTGTAGCTGCGGTAACATTTCTCCACACCACCACATCCGGCTAACTTTCTATATTTTTGTCACTATTACCTCAGGTCTATGTGTATTTGATTTCTAAAACACAGCCACAATTTTGAAAAATAAATGTATAAGTGAAAACGGATACTGCATTTCTTGCGTGTCATTTTCACTCTGAGCCCACCCCGGGATTCCGTAGGGCATGCTGATTATAGTATACGTGATTCTGAAGCAAGCACATTGCATGCCTGCCTCAGATTTCTTATTTTGCTCTGTTTTTATGTTTTATATAGGAGCGCGTTGCATCGTGCCATTGGAGGCCCCTGTAATACCTGTGACTTTACGATCCATCCTACTCAGCATTCCAAAGTGCTGGGGTTACAGGGGGGAGTCGCCAAGCCCAACCCAAGCTTTGTTTCCGTTTTGGAGACCGGGTTTCACCATTTTGTTTGGGGCGAGCTCAAACCCCCAACCTCGCCTGTACCACCCTAATTGGTATTCAGATTGCCTAGATGAAAGGCTCCCATTAGCCACCAGGCCCAGCCGGCTTACATTATTATTAAGAAACAAATCAGGGCGACTACGCCATGCTCTGTGCCTCACAACAGCAATTCTAGCGCTTTGAGAAGACTAGGTGAGAGGGTCCACTGAGGTCTCGGGTTCCAGATCAGCCTGTGCATCCCATTGAAAACTCACCACACTTAAAAGAGGAGAACAAGAACAGAAAAAGAAATGAAATCAGACATATCAGTGTGCACCAGTTAAACAAAACAGGATGCTTGCGCAACTCCACCTCTAGCCCAGCATTTCCTTATGATGTACTATTTCCCTTTTCTTATCCGGTCTGGTGTGCAAAAGTGCGATCTTGTCTTATTGCCACACCGGCCTTCTGGGTTCAAGTGATTGTCCTGCCTATGCCTTCAATGTAGCTGGGGTTCAGGTGTCCACACCACCACGTCCAGCTAACTATCTACATTTTTCTTACTCGTACCTCAAGTCTATGTGTTTTTAATTTCTAAAACACAGCCACAACTTTGAAAAATACATATATAAATGGAAATGGATCACTGCACTTCTTGCATGTCATTTTCACGCTGAGGCCACCCCGGGATTCTGTACGGCATCCTGATTATAGTGTACATAATTTTGAAGAGAGTGCATTCCATGCCTGCCTCAGATTTCTTATTTTACCTTCTTTTTATGTTTTATATAGGGAGTGTGTTGCCTCGTACCGTTGGAGGCCCGTGACAAACCTGTGACTTCACGATCCGTCCTTTTCCACATTCCAAAGTGCTGGGGTTACAGGGAAGAGCCGCCTAGCTCAATCCATGTTTGGTTTTCATTTCAGAGACCGGGTTATACCATTTTGTTTGGGGTGGGCTCAAACCCACAGCCCTGCCTGTTCCACCCTAATTGGTATTCAGATTGCATGGATGAAAGTCTCCCGTGAGCCAGCGAGCTTGGCCGTCCGACTTTATTATTAAAATCCAAATCAGAGTTACTGGGCCTGGCTCTGTGACACACACCAGCAATCCTAGCATTTTGGGAGGCATAGGTGAGCGGGTCAACTGTGGTAGCAAGATACAGATCAGCCTGCGCATCCTGCTGAAAACTAGACACACTTATAATAGGAAAAGAAGAAAAGAAAAAGAAAAGAAATTAGACAGATCAGTGTGTACCAGTGAAACAAAAAGGGGTGCCTGCAGGACTCCACCCTAACCCAACCTTTCCTTATGCCATACTGTTTCCCTCTTTTCACACAAACTGGAGTGCAAAGGTGCAATCTTGGTTTATGGCCACAACAGCCTTCTGGGTTCAAGCAATTGTCCTGCCTATGGCTTCAACGTAGCTGAGGTTGCAGGTGTCCACACAACCACGTCCAGCTAACTATCTACATTTTTGTAACTCGTACCTCAAGTCTATGTGTATTTGATTTTTAAAACACAGGCACAATTTCTAAAAATACATATATAAATGCAACCGGAACACTGCACTTCATGCGTGTCATTTTCACGCTGACGCCACTGTGGGATTCCCTACAGCATACTGATTATAATGTACATGATTCCGAGGCGAGCGCATTTTATACCTGCCTCAGATTTTTTATTTAGCTCTGTTTTTTATGTTTTATATAGGGAGCGTGTTGCGTCATGCCATTGGAGGCCTGTGTCAAACCTGTGATTCCATGATCCGTCCTCTTCGGCAATCCAAAATGCTGGGGTTACAGGGAAGAGCCGCCAAGCCCAACCCAAGTTTTGTTTTCATTTCAGAGACCGGGTTTCACCATTTTGTTTGGGTCAAGCTCAAACCAACAGCCCTGCCTGTTCAAGCCTAATTGGTATTCAGATTGCCTGGATGCAAGGCTCCTGTGAGTCACCGTGCCCGGCTGTCCAACTTTAATATTATAAAACAAATCAGAGAGACTGGGCCGTGCTCTGTGACACAAACCAGCAATTCTAGCCATTTTGGAGGTCTAGGTGAGTGGGTCAACAGAGGTCGCGGATTCCAGATGAGGCTGCGCATCCCGCTGAATACTCGCTGCACTTAAAACAGGAGAAAAAGAAAAAGAAAAAAAAAACAAATCAGACAGATCAATGTGCACCAGTGAAACAAAACGGGGTGCCTGCGTGACTCCACCCCTAGCCCAGCCTTTCCTTATTACGTACTGCTTCCCTCTTGTCACCCGGGCTGGGGTGCAAAGGTGTGATCTTGGCTTATTGCCACACCGGCCTTCTGGGTTCAAGCAATTGTCCTGCCTATGCCTTCAATGTAGCTGGTGTTGCATTTGTCCTCACCAGTACATCCAGCTAACTTTCTATATTTTTGTAACTCATACCTAAAGTCTATGTGTATTTGATTTCTAAAACACAGCTCCAATTTCAAAAATGCATATATAAATTAAAACGAAACTGCACTTTTTGCGTGTCATTTTCACTCTGCGTTCAACCCGGGATTCCATACAGCATCCTGATTATAGTGTAGGTGATTTCGAAGCAAGCACATTCCATGCCTGCCTCAGATTTTTTATTTTGCTCTGTTCTTATGTTTTATATAGGGAGCGTGTTGCATCGTGTCTTTGGAGGCCCTTGTCGTACCTGTGACTTCACGATCCGACCTCCTCGGCATTCCAAAGTGCTGGGGTTACAGGGGGGAGCCGCCGAGACCAACCCAAGTTTTGTTTTCGTTTCAGAGACCGGGTTTCACCATTTTGATTGGGGCTGGCTCAAAGCCACAACCTCGCCTGTTCCACCCTTATTGGTATTCAGATTGCCTAGATTAAAGGCTCAGGTGAGCCACCGTGCATGGCTGGCAGACTTTATTATTAAAAAAACAAATCAGGGAGACTGGGACGGGCTCTGTGACTCACACCAGCAATCCTAGACCTTTGGGAGGCCTAGGTTAGCAGGTGAACTGAGGTCGTGGGTTCCAAATCAGCCTGCCCATTCCATTGAACCTCGCCACACTTAAAACAGGAGAACAAGAAAAAGAAAAGAAAATAAATCAGACAAATTAGTGTGCACCACTGAAACGAAACGACGTGCCTGGAAGACTCCACATTTAGCCCAGCCTTTTCTTATGACGTACTGTTTCCCTCTTGTCACCCGGGCTCAAGTGCAATGGTGTGAACCTATCTTATTGCCACACAGGCCTTCTGGGTTCATGCGATTGTCCTCCATATGCCTTCAATGTAGCTGGGGTTGCAGGTGTCCACAACACCACATCCAGCTAACTTTCTATATTTTTTAACTCGTACCTCAAGTCTATGTGTATTTGATTTCTAAAGCACAGCCCCAATTTTGAAAAATACATATATAAATTAAAACTGAACACTGCACTTCTTGCGTGTCATTTTCATGCTGCGGCCAACCCGGGATTACGTACAGCATCCTGATTATAGTGTACGTGATTCCGAAGCGAGCGCATTCCATGCCTACCTCAGATTTCTTATTTTGCTCTGATTTTATATTTTATATAGGGAGCGTGTTGTGTCATGCTGTTGGAGGCCCGTGACGAACCTGTGACTTCACGATCCATCCCCCTCGGCATTCCAATGTGCTATAGACACAGGGAAGATTCGCCGAGCCCAACCCAAGTTTTGTATTTGTTTTAGAGACCGGGTTTTACCATTTTGTTTGGGGCGGGCTCAAACACGCAACCACGCCTGTTCCACCCTAATTGGTATTCAGATTGCCTGGATGAAAGGCTCCAGTGAGCCACCGTGCTCGGCTGGGCGACCTTCTTATTAAAAAACAAATCAGAAGACTTGGCCTGGCCCTGTGACTGACAACAGCAATCTTCCGCATTGGGAGGCATAGGTGAGTGGGTTAACTGAGGTCGCCGGTTCCAAATCACCTGGTCCACCCTAATTGGTATTCAGTGCACCCGGATGAAAGTCTCATGTGAGCCACCACACCCAGATGGCAGATATTATTATTGAAAAAGAAATGAGGGAGACTGGGCCGGGTTATGTGACTTACACCAGCAATCCTAGGCCTTTGAAAGTAACAGTGTGATCTTGGCTTATTGCCACACCAGCCTTCTCGGTTCAAGCAATTGTCCTGCCTTTGCCTTCAATGTAGCTGGGATTGCATTTGTCCACACCACCACATCCAGCTAACTTTCTGTATTTTTGTAACTCGTACGTCAAGTCTATGTGTATTTGATTTCTAAAACATAGCCCCAATTTTGAAAAATACATATATAAATGAAAATGGAACACTGAATTTCTTGCATGTCATTTTCATGCTGCAGCCACGCCGGGATTCCATACAGCTTCCTGATTATAGCGTACGTGATTCAAAAGTGAGCGCATTCCATGCCTGCCTCAAATTTCTTATTTTACTCTGTTTTTATGTTTTATATAGAGAGAGTGTTGCGTCGTGCCGTTGGAGGCCCGTGTCGAACCTGTGACTTCAGGATCCGTTCTCCTTGGCATTCCAAAGTGCTGGGGTTACAGGGGGAAGCTGATGAGCCCAACCCAAGTTTTGTTTTCGGTTTAGAGACCGGTTTTTACCATTTTGTTTGGGGCAGGCTCAAACTCTTAACCCCACATGTTCCACCCTAATTGGTATTCAGATTGCCTCAATGAAAGGCTCCCTTGGGCCACCGCGCCAGGCTGGCTGACTTTATTATTAAAAAACAAATCAGGGAGACTGGGCCGGGCCCTGTCACAGACACCAGCAATCCTAGCCCTTTGGGAGGCCTAGGTAAGCGGGTCCACTGAGGTCAGGGGTTCCAGATCACCCTGCGCATCCTAGTGAAAACTCACCACACTTAAAATAGGAGAAACTGAAAAAGAAAAGAAAAGAAATCCGACAGACTAGTGTGCACCACTGAAACAACACGGGGAGCCTGCGGGACTCCATCCTTAGCCCAGCCTTTCCTTATGACGTACTGTTTCCCTCTTCTCACCCGGGCTGGAGTGCAGCAGTGCAATCTAGGCTTATTGCCACACCGGTGTCCTGGGTTGAAGCGATTGTCCTGCCTATGCCTTCAATGTAGCTGGGGTTGCAGGTGTCCACACTACCAAGTCCAGCTAACTTTCTATATTTTTGCAACTTGTACCTCAAGTCTACGTGGATTTGATTTCTAAAACACAGCCACAATTTCGAAAATTACATATATAAATAAAAACGGAACACTGCAATTCTTGCATGTCATTTTCACGCTGCGGCCACCCCGGGATTCCATACGGCATGCTGATTATAATGTACGTGATTCTGATGCTAGCGCATTCCACTCCTGCCTCAGATTTCTCATTTAGCTCTGTTTTTATGTTTTACCTTGGAAGCGTGTTGCGTCGTGCCATTGGAGGCATGTGTCGAATCTGTGACTTCACGAATCATCCTTCTCGGCATTCCAAAGTGCTGAGGTTACAGTGGGGAGCCGCCGAGCTCAACGCAAATTTTGTTTTTGTTTCAGAGACCGGGTTTTACCATTTTGTTTGGGTAGGGTTCTAACCCGCAACCTTGACTGATCCACCCTAATTGGTATTCAGAGCGAATGGCTGAAAGGCTCCCATGAGCCACTGAGCCAGGCCAGCTGAATTTATTATTAAAAGAGAAATCATTGATACTGGGCCGGGCCCTGTGACTCACACAAGCAATACTAGCCCTTTTCGAGGCCTAGGTAAGCTTGTGAAATGAGGTCGCGGGTTCCAGATCAACTTTCGCATCCCGGTGAAAACTCGCCACACATAAAATAGGAGAAGAAAAAGAAAAGAAAAGAAATCAGATAGATTAGTGTGCACCGCTGAAACGAAACGAGATGCCTGCGGGAATCCACGCCTCGCCCAGCCTTTCTTTATGACATTCAGTTTCCCCCTTGTCACCCGGGCTTTAGTGCAACCGTGCAACCTTGGCTTATTGCCACATCGGCTTCCTGGGTTCAAGCGATTGTCCTGCCTATGCCTTCAATGTAGCTGGAGTTTCTGGTGTCCACACCACCACGTCCAGCTATCTTTCTCTATTTTTGTAACTCGTACGTCAAGTCTATGTGTATTTGATTTCTAAAACACAGCCAAAATTTCGAAAAATACATATATAAATGAAAACGGAACACTGCACTTCTTGTGTGTCATTTTCACGTTGCGGCCACCCCGGGATTCCATACGGCATCCTGATTACAGTGCACGTTATTCCAATGCGAGCACATTTCATGTCTGCCTCAGATTTCTTATTATGCTCTAAATTTATGTTTTATCTAGGGAGCATGTTGCATCGTACCTTTGCAGGCCCGTGTCGAGCCTGTGACTTTACGATCCATCCTCCTCGGCATTCCAAAGTGCTGGGGTTACAGGAGGGAGCCGCCAAGCCCAACCCAAGTTTTGTTTTTGTTTCAGAGACCGGGTTTCACCATTTTGTTTTGGGTGGGCTCAAACCCACAACCTTACCTGTTCCACCCTAATTGGTATTCAGATTGCCTGGATGAAAGGCTCCCATGAGCCACCGGGCCCAGCCGGCTTACTTTATTAATAAAAAACAAATCAGAAAGACTAGGCTGGGCTCTGTGACTCATACCAGCAATCCTAGCTTTTTGGGAGTCCTAGGTGAGCAGGTCAACTGAGATTGCAGGTTCCAGATGAGCCGGCCCATCCCGGTGAAAACTCGCCACACATAAAATAGGATAAAACAAAAAATAAAATAAAAGAAATTAGATAGATCAGTGTGCACCTCTGAAACAAAACGGGGTGCCTGGGGGGCTCCACCCCTAGCCCAGCCTTTCCTTATGACATACTGTTTCCCTCCGGTCACATGTGCTGGAGTGCAACAATGCGATCTAGGCTTTTTGCCACACTGGCCTCCTGGGTTCAAGTGATGTTCCTGCCAATCCCATCAATGTAGATTGGGTTGAGGGTTTCCACACCACCACATCCAGCTATCTTTCTATATTGTTCTAAGTCGTACCTCAAGTCTACATGTATTTGATTTCTAAAACACAGACACAATTTCAAAAAAGACATATGTAAATGAAAATGGAACACTGCACTTCTTGCATGTCATATTCACCCTGCGGCAACCCCGGGAATCCTTAGGGCATCCTGGTTATAGTGTATGTGATTCCGAAACGAGCATATTTCATGCCTGCATCAGATTTCTTATTATGCTCTATTTTTATGTTTTATCTAGGGAGCATGTTGCGTCGTGCATTTGCAGGCCCGTGTCAAACCTGTGACTTCACGATCCGTCCTCCTCGGCATTCGAAAGTGCTAGGGTTACAGGGGAAAGCCGCCGAGCCAAACCCAAGTTTTGTTTTTGTTTCAGAGACCGGGTTTTACCATTTTGTTTGGGGCGATGTCTAACCGGCAACCTCGTGTGATTCGCCTAATTGGTATTCAGAGCGCCTGGATGAAAGGCTCCCATGAGCCACCACGCCAGTCCGCCCGAATTAATTATTAAGAAAGAAATCAGGGAGACTGGTCCTGGCCCTGTGACTTAAACCAGCAATCCTAGACTTTTGGGAGTCCAAGGTGAACTTGTCAACTGAGGTCGCGGGTTCCAGATGAACCTTCGCATCCTGGTTAAACTTCGCCACACTTAAAATAGGAGAAGAAGAAAAAGAAAAGAAATCAGACAAATCAGTGTGCACCACTGAAACGAAACGGGGTGCCTGCGGGACTCCACTAATCGCACAGCCTTTCCTTATGATGTACGGTTTTCCTCTTTTCACCCTGACTGGAGTGCAACGGTGGGATTTTGGCTTATTGCCACACCTGCCTTCTGGGTTAAAGTGATTGTTCTGCCAATACCATCAATGTAGCTGAGGTTGCAGGTGCCCACACCACCATGTCCAGCTAACATTCTATATTTTTGTAACTCGTACCACAAGTCTATGTGTATTTGATTTCTAAAACACAGCCAGAATTTCGAAAAATGCATATATAAATGAAAACGGAACACTGCACTTCTTGCGTGTCATTTTTATGCTGAGACCACCCCGGGATTCCTTACGGCATCCTGATTATAGTGTACGTTATTCCAAAGCAAGCGCATTCCATGCCGGCCTCAGATTTCTTATTATGCTCTATTTTTATATATTATATAGGGAGCGTTTTGCATCGTGCCTTTGCAGGCCCGTGTCGAAGTTGTGACATCACTATCTGTCATCCTCGGCATTCCAAAGTGCTGGGGTTACAGGGGGGAGCCGCCGAGCCCAACTGAAGCTTTGTTTTTGTTTCAGAGACCGTGATTCACAATTTTGTTTGGGGCGGGATCTAACCTGCAATCTAGACTGATGCGCCCTAATTGCAATTCACAGCGCCTGGATGAAAGGCTCCCATGAGCCACCGCGCAGGGCCGGCAGAATTAATTATTAAAAAACATATCAGGGAGAGTGGGCCGGACCCAGTGACTCAATCCTGCAATCCTAGCACTTTGGGAGGCCTATGTGAGGGGGTCAACTGAGGTCGCGGGTTCCAGATCAAAGTTGGCATCCTGGTGAAAACTCCCCACACTTAAAATAGGAGAAAAAGAAAAGAAAACAAAAGAAATCAGACAGAACAGTGTGCACCACTGAAATAAAACGGGGTGCCTGCGGGACTTCACCCCTAGCCCAGACTTTCCTTATGACGTACTGTTTCCCTCTTTTCACCCAGGCTGGAGTTCAACGGTGCGACCCATGTTTATTGCCACACCGGCCTCCTGGGTTCATGCGATTGTCCTGCCAATCCCTTCAATGTAGCTGGGGTTGCATTTGTCCACACCACCATGTCCAGGTAACTTTCTATGTTTTTGTCACTAATATTTCAAGTCTATGTGTATTTGATTTCCAAAACACAGCCACAATTTCGAAAAATACATATATAAATGAAAACGGAACACTGAACTTCTTGCGTGTCATTTTCATGCTACCGCCACGACGGGATTTCGTACAGCTTCCTGATTATACTGTACGTTATGCCGAAGCAAGCGTATTCCATGCCTGCCTCAGATTTTTTTATTTTACTCTGTTTTTAAATTTTATATAAGGAGCATGTTGCATCGTGTTGTTGGAGGCCTGTGTCGAACCTGTGACTTCACGATCCTTTCTCCTCGGCATTCCAAAGTGCTGGGGTTAAAGGGGAGAGCCACCGTGCCCATCCCAAGTTTTTTTTTGTTTCAGAGACCGGATTTCAACATTTGGTTTGGGGCGGGCTCAAACCCGCAACCCCTCCTGTTCCACCCTAATTGGTATTCAGATTGCCTGAATGAAAGGCTCCCATGAGCCACTGCGCCCAGCCGGCTGAATTTATTATTAAAAAAACAAATCAGGGAGGCTGTGCTGAGCCCTTTGACTCACAACAACAATCCTAGCCCTTTGGGAGGCCAAGGTGAGTGGATCCACTGAGGTCGCGGGTTCCAGATCAGCATGTGCATCCCGGTGAAAACTCACCACACTTAAAATAGTAGAAAAAGGAAAAGAAAAGAAAAGAAATCAGACGGATCTGTGTTGACCAGTGAAACGAAATGGAATTCCTGTGGGACTCCACCCCTAGCTCCGCCTTTTTTTATGATGTATTCTTTCCTTCTTGTCACCCGGGCTCGAGTGCAACAATGCGATCATATCTTATTGCCACACCGGCCTTCTGGGTTCAAGCGATTGTCCTGCCTATGCCTTCAATGTAGCTGGGGCTGCAGGTGTCTAAACCACCTCGTACAGCTAACTTTCTATATTTTTAGAAATCGTACCTCAAGTCTATGTGTATTTGATTTCTAAAACACAGCCCCAATTTTGAAAAATACATGTATAATTTAAAACGGAACACTGCACTTCTTGCGTGTCATTTTCACGCTGCAGCCAACCCAGGATTCCGTACGGCATCCTGATTATAGTGTACGTGAAACCGAAGTAAGCCCGTTCCATGCCGGCCTCATTTCTTATTTTGCTCTGTTTATATGTTTTATATAGGGAGCGTGTTGCGTCATGTCATTGGAGGCCCATGTCGAACATGTGACTTCACGATTCGTTCTCCTCGGCATTCCAAACTGCTAGGGTTACAGGGTGGAGCCGCCGAGCCCGACCAGTTTTGTTTTTGTTTCACATGCCGGGTTTCACCATTTTGTTTGGGGCGGGCTCAAACCTGCAACCCCCCCTGTTCCACCAGAATTGGTATTCAGATTACCTGGATGAAAGGCTCCTGTGAGCCACCACGCGCAGTCGGCTGACTTTTTTATTACGAAACAAATCAGGGAGACTGCACTGGGCCCTTTGACACAAAACAGCAATTCTAGCACTTTGGGAGGCCTAGGTGAGCGGGTCCATTGAGTTCGCGGGTTCCAGATTGCCTGGTCCACCCTAATTGGTATTCAATGCACCTGGATGAAAGTCTCCTGTGAGCCACTGCACCCAGCTGGCTGACATTAATATTGAAAAGGAAATCAGGGAGACTGGGCCAGGCTATGTAACCCAAATCAGCAATCCTAGGCTTATGAAAGGCAACAGTGCGATCTTGGCTTATAGCAACACCAGCCTTCTGGGTTCAACTTCTTGTGTGTCATTTTCAGGCTGCAGCCACGCCGGGATTCTGTAGAGCTTCCTGATTATAGTGTACGGAATTCCGATGCGAGCGCATTCCATGCAGGCTTCAGATTTCTTATTTTACTCTGTTTTTATATTTTACATAGGGAGCGTGTTGCATCATGTTGTTGGAGGCCCGTGTCGAATCTATGACTTCATGATCCGTTCTCCTCCACATTCCAAAGACCTGGAGTTACAGGGAAGAGCCGCCGAGCCCAACTCAAGTTTTGTTTTCATTTCAGAGACTGGGTTTCACCATTTTGTTTGGGGCGGGTTCAAACCCACAACCCTGCCTGTTCCACCCTAAATGGTATTCAGATTGCCTGGATGAAAGGCTCCCCTGAGCCACCAATCCTGGCCTGCTGACTTTATTATTAAAAAATAAATGAGGGACACTGAGCCGGGCCCTGTGACCCCCAACAGCAATCCTAGCACTTTGGGATGCCTGGGTGAGCGGGTCTACTGAGGTCACAGGTTGCAGATCACCTGGTTCACTTTAATTGGTATTCAATGCACACGATGAAAGTCTCCTGTGTGCCACTGCACCCAGCCAGACGAATTTATTATTAAAAAAGTAATCAGGGGGACTGGGCCAGGCTATGTGACTCACACCAGCAATCCTAGGCTTTTGAAAGGCAACAGTGTGATCTTGGCTTATTGCCACACCGGCCTTCTGGGTTCAAGCGATTGTCCTGCCTATGCCTTAAAGGTAGCTGGGGTTGCAATAATGATACAAAATAGGGTGCCTGTAAGACTCCACCCCTGCCCAGCCTTTCCTTTTGATGTTCTGTTTCTCTCTTGTCACCCGGGTTCGAGTGCAATGGTGCGAACTTCGCTTATTGCCACACCGGCCTTCTGGGTTCAAGTGATTGTCCTGCCTATGCCTTTATTGTAACTGGGGTTACATGTGTCCACACCAACACACCCAGCTAACTTTCTATATTGCTGTAACTCGTACCTCAAGTCTATGTGTATTTGATTTCTAAAACACAGGCCCTATTTCGAAAAATACATATATAAACTAAAACGGAACACTGAAATTCCTGCATGTCATTTTCACGCTTCGACCAACGCAGGATTTCGTATGGCATCCTGATTATAGTGTACTTGAATCTGAAGCGAGCACATTCCATGCCTGCCTCAGATTTTTTATTTTGCTCTGTTTTTATGTTTTATATATAGAGAGGGTTGCATTGTGCCCTTGGAGGCCGCTTTCGAACCTGTGACTTCACAATCTATCCTCGTCCGCATTTCTAAATGCTGGGGTTACAGGAAAGAGCCGCCAAGCCCCACCCAAGTTTTGTGTTTGTTTCAGAGACCGGGTTTCACCATTTTGTTGGGGGCGGGCTCAAACCCGCAACCCCGCCTGTTTCACCCTAACTGGTATTCAGATTGCCTGGATGAAAGGCTCCCATGATCCACCTTGCCAGGCCAGCTGACTTTATTATTAAAAAACAATTCAGCGAGACTGGGCCTGGTCCTGTGACTCACAACAGCAATCCTAGCACTTTGGGAGGCCTAAGTGAACGGGTCAACTGAGGTCGTGGGTTTCAGATTGCCTGGTCCACCCTAATTGGTATTCAATGCACCCGGATGAAAGTCTCCTGTGTGCCACCACACCCAGCTGGCTGACTTTATTATTAAAAACAAATTAGGGAGACTGGGCCTGGCTCTGTGACTCACAAAAGCAATCCTAACCATTTGGAAGGCCTAGTTTTGTGGGTCCACTGCGGTCACCTGTTCCAGATCAGCCTGTGCATCCCGGTGAAAACACAGCACACTTAAAATAGGAGAAAACGAAAAAGAAAAGAAAAGAAATCAAACAGATCTGTGTGCGCCAGTGAAATAAAACAGAGTGGCTGCGGGACTCCACCCCTAGTTCAGCGTTTCCTTATGATGTGCTGGTTCCCTCTTGTCACCCAAGCTGGAGTGCAATGGTGCGATCTTGGCTTATTGTGACACCAGCCTTCTGGGTTCATGCGATTGTCCTGCCTATGCCTTCAATTTAGCTGGGGTTTTAGGTTTCCAAACCACCACGTCCAACTAATTTTTTATATTTTTGTAACTCCTACATCAAGGCTATGTTTATTTGATTTCTAAAACACAGCCGCAATTTCGAAATATACGTGTATAAATTAAAACGGAACACTGCACTTCTTGCATGTCATTTTCACGCTGCTGCCAACCCGGGATTCCGTATGGCATCCTGATTATAGTGCACCTGATTCCGAAGTGAGCGCATTCCATGCCTGCCTCAGATTTCTTATTTTGCTCTGTTTTTATGTTTTATATAGGGAGAGTGTTGCGTCGTGCCCTTGGAGGACCGTTTCAATTCTGTGACTTCACAATCCATTCTCCTCGGCATTACAAAGTGCTGAAATTACAGGGAAGAGCCTCAGCGACCAACCCAAGTTACGTTTTCGTTTCAGAGACTGGTATTCTCCAATTTGTTTGGGTCAGGCTCAAACCCGCAAACCCGCCTGTTCCACCCTAACTGGTATTCAGATTACATGGATGAAAGGCTCCCATGAACCACTGCCCCTGGCGGGCCGACTTTATTATGAGAAAACAAATCAGGGAGACTGGGCCGTGCCCTGTGACCCACAACAGCAATTCCAGCACTTAGGGAGGGCTAGGTGAGCAGGTCCACTGAGGTCGCGGGTTACAGATCATCCTGCGCATCCTGTTGAAAACTCGCCACACTTAAAATAGGAGAGTAAAAAAAAGAAAAGAAAAGAAATCAGACAGATTAGTGTGCATCACTGAAACGAAACGAGGTTCCTGCCGGACTCCACCCCTAGCCCAGTCTTTCCTTATGATGTACTGTTTCCCTCTTGTCACCTGGGCTGGAGTGCAATGGTGTGAACTTGGCTTATTGCACCACCGGCCTCCTAGGTTCAAGCAATTGTCCTGCCTATGCCTTTAATATAGCTGGGGTTGCAGGTGTCCACACCATCTCGTCCAGCTAACTATCTACATTTTTGTAACTCGTACCTCAAGTCTATGTGCATTAAATTTCTAAAATACAACCACAATTTCGAAAAATACATATATAAATGAAAACAGGGCACTGCACTTCTTGCGTGTCATTTTCTCGGTGAGGCCACCCCAGGATTCTGTACAGCATCCTGATTATAGTGTACATGATTCTGAATCGAGTGCATTGTATGCCTGCCTCAGACTTCTTATTTTGCTCTGATTTTATGTTTTATATTGGGAGAGTGTTACATTGTGTCATTGGAGGTCCTTGTCGAACCTGTGACTTCAAGATCCATCCACCTCGGCATTCCAAAGTGCTGCGGTTACAGGGGGCAGCCACCGAGCCCAACCCAAGTTTTGTTTTTGTTTCAGACACCGGGTTTTACCATTTTGTTTCGGACGGGCTCAAACCCACAACCTCGCCTCTTCCACTCTAATTGTTATTAAGATTGCCTGGATAAAAGGCTCCCGTGAGCCACTGCGCCTGGCTGGCCGAATTTATTATTAAAAAACAAATCAGGGAGACTGGGCCGGGATCTGTGAGTCACACCAGCAATTTTAACCCTTTGAGAGACATAGGTAAGTGGGTCAACTGAGGTCGCATGTTCCAGATTAGCCTGCGCATCCTGATGAAAACTCGCCACACTTAAAATAGGAGAAGAAAAGTAAAGAAATAAGACAGAGGAGTGTGCACCACTGAAACGAAACAAGGTTCCTGCCGGACTCCACCCCTAGCCCAGCCTTTCCTTATGACGTACGGTTTCCCTCTTGTCACCAGGGCTGGAGTGCAAAGGTTTGATCTTGGCTTACTGCCACACCGGCATTCTGGGTTCAAGCGATTGTCCTGCCTATGCCTTCAATGTAGCTGGGGTTGCATTTGTCCACACCAACACGTCCAGGTAACTTTCTATATTTTTGTCACTTGTACCTTCATTCTATGTGTATTTGATTTCTAAAACGCAGCCTCAATTTCGACAATTACATATATAAAAGAAAACGGAAAACTGCGCTTCTTGCGTGTCATTTTCACACTGCAGCCACCCCGGGATTCCGTGCGGCATCCTGATTATAGTGTTCGTGATTCCGAGGCGAGCGCATTAAATGCCTGCCTCAGATTTTTATTTTGCTCTATTTTTATGTTTTATATAGGAAGCCTGTTGCGCCCTGCCGTCCGAGGCTCTCGTCGAGCCTGTGACTTCACAATTCGTCCTCCTCGGCATTTCTAAGTGCTGTGGTTACACGGGGGAGCCACCGAGACCAACCCAAGTTTTGTTTACATTTCAGAGACCGGGTTTCATCATTTTGTTTGGGGTCGGCTCAAACCCACAACCACTCCTGTTCCACCTTAATTGTTATTCAGATTGCCTGGATGAAAAGCCCCCAAGATACCGCGCCCGGCCGGCCGATTTTATTATTAAAAAGCAAATCAGGGAGACAGGGCCGGGTTCTGTGAATCACACCAGCAATTCTAGCACGTTGGGAGGCCTAGGTGAGTGAGTCAACTGAGGTCGCGGTTTGCAGATAAGCCCGCGCATCCCAGTGAAATCTTGCCACACTAATAATAGGAGAAGAAGAAAAGTAATAGTAAAGAAATAAGACAGATAAGTGTGCACCACTGAAACGAAACGGGGTGCCTGCCGGACTCCACCCCAGCCCAGCCTTTCCTTATGATGTACGGTTTGCTTCTTGTCACCGGGGCTGGAGTGCAAAGGTTCGATCTTGGCTTATTGCCACACCAACCTTCTGGGTTCAAGCGATTGTCCTGCCTATGCCTTCAATGTAGCTGAAGTTGCAGGTGTCCACACCAGCATGTCCAGCTAACTTTCTATATTTTTTGTCACTCGTACCTCCAGGCTATGTGTATTTGATTTCTAAAACACAGCCACAATTTTGAAAAATACATATATAAATTAAAAGGGAACACTGCACTTCTTGCGTGTCATTTTCATGCTGCGCCCACCCCGGGATTCCTTATGGCATCCTGATTATATTGTACGTGACTCCGTCATGAGCACATTAAATGCCTGCTTCATATTTCCTACATTTCTCTGTTTTTTTGTTTTTATAGGGAGCGTGTTGCGTCTTGCCATAGGAGGCCCGTGTCGAAACTGTGACTTCACGATCCGTCCTCCTCGGCATTCTAAAGTGCTGGGGTTACACGGGGTAGCCATCAAGCCCAGTCCAAGTTTTGTTTTCATTTCAGAGACCGGGTTTCAACACTTTGTTTGGGGCGAGCTCAAACCCACAACCTCGTGTGTTCCACCCTAATTGGTATTCAGATTGCCTGGATAAAAGGCTCCCGTGAGTCACCGTGCCTGGCCAGCCTACATTATTATTAAAAAACAAATTATGGAGACTGGGCGTGTCTCTTTGACACACAAAAGAATTCCTTGCCCTTTGGGAGGCCTAGGTGATCGGGTCAACTGAGGTCGCGCATTCCAGAGCAGCCTGAGCATTCCAGTGAAAACTCGCCACACTTAAAATAGGAGAAGAAGAAAAGGAAAAGAAAAGAAATCAGACATATCAGTGTGCACCACTGAAAGAAAACGGGGTGCATGCCGGAATCCACCTCTAGTCTAGCCTTTCCTTATGATGTAATGTTTCCCTTTTGTCACCCGGGCTGCAGTGCAAAGGTGCGATCTTGGCTAATTGCCACACAGGCCTTCTGGATTCAAGAGATGTTCTGCCTATGCCTTCAATGTAGCTGGGTTTGCAGGTGTCCACACCACCACGTCCAGCTAACTTTCTATATTTTGTCACTCGTACCTCAAGTCTGTGTGTATTTGATTTCTAAACCACAGCCATAATTTTAAAAAATACATATATAAATGAAAACGGAACACTGCACTTCTTGCATGTCATTTTAACAGTGTGGCCACTCCGGGATTCCGTACTGCATCCTGATTATAGTGTACGTGATTCTGAGGTGTGGGTTTTAAACTCCTGCCTCGGATTTCTTATTTTGCTCTGTTTTTATGTTTTATATCCTGAGCGTGTTGCGTCGTGTAGTTGAAGGCCCTTGTCAAACCTGTGACTACACAATTTGTCCTCCTCGTTACTCAAAGTGTTGTGGTTACACTCTGGAGCTACCGAGCCCAACCCAAGTTTTGTTTTCATTTCAGAGACCGGGTTTTACCATTTTGTTTCTGGTGGGCTCAAACTCACAACCTCACCTGTTTTAACCTAATTGGTATTCAGATTGCGTGCATGAAAGGCTCCCGTGAGCCACCTCGCCCATCTGGCCGACATTATTATTGAAAAACAAATCAGGGAGAAACGGCCAGGCTCTGTGCCTCACACCAGCAATCCTAGCACTTTTGGAGGCCTAGGTGAGAGGGTCAACTGAAGTCGCTCATTCCAGATCAGCCTACACATCCCGGTGAAAACTCACCACACTTAAAATAGGAGAAGAAGAAAAAGAAAAGAAAAAAAAAATCAAACAGATCAGTGTGCATCACTGAATCAAAACGGGGTGCCTGCGGGACTCCACCCCTAGCCCAGTCTTTCCTTATGACGTACTGTTTTCTTCTTATCACCGGGCTGGAGTGCAAAGGTGCAATCTTGGCTTATTTTCACACTGGCCATCTGGGTTCAAGCGATTGTCCTGACTATGCCTTCAATGTAGCTGGGGTTACAGGTGTTCACACCATCATGTCATGCTTACTTTCTATATTTTTGTAACTTGTACCTCAAGTCCTAAATCACAGCCACAATTTCGAAAAATACATATATAAATGAATAGGAAACACTAAACTTCTTGCGTGTCACTTTCAAGCTGTGACCACCCCAGGCTTTCGTAGGGCATCCTGATTATAGTGTATGTGATTCTGAGGTGATCGCATTCCATGCCTGCCTCAGATTTTTTATTTTGCTCTGTTTTTATGTTTTATATAGGGAGCCTTTTGTGTCATACCGTTGGAGGACTGTGTCGAAACTGTGACTTTACGATCCATGTTCCTAAGCATTCCAAAGTGCTGGGGATAGAGCGGGGAGCTGCCGAGACCAACCGAAGTTTTGTTTTCGTTTCAGAGAACGGGTTTTGCCATTTTGTTTGGGTGGCCTCGAACCCACCACCTCACCTGTTCCACCCTAATTGGTATTCAGATTGCCTGGATGGAAGGCTGCCATGGGCCACCGCGACTGGCCTGCTGACTTTATCATTAAAAAACAAAGCAGGGAGGCTTGGTCAGGCTCTATGACACACACCTGTAATCCTAGCCTTTGGGAAGCCTAGGTGAGCAGCTTCATTGGGGTCGTGGGTTCCAGATTAGCCTGCGCATCCCGGTGAAAACTCGCCACAATTAAAATAGGAGAAGAAGTAAAAGAAGAGAAAAGAAATCAGACAATTCAGAGTTTACCACTGAAACGAAACGGGGTGCATGTGGGGCTCCACCCATAGCCCAGCCTTTTCTAATGACGTACTGTTTCCCTCTTGTCACCCGGCCTGTAGTGAAACAGTGTGATCTTGGCTTATTGCCACACCAGCCTTCTGGGTTTAAGTGATTTTCCTGCCTATGCCTTCAATGTAGCTTGGGTTGCAGGTGTCCACACCACCACGTCCAGCTAATATTCTATATTTTTGTAACTCGTACCTCACGTCTATGTGTATTTCATTCCTATAACACAGCCACAATTTCGAAAAATACATATATAAATGAAAACAGAACACTGCACAACTTGCGTGTCATTTTCACTCTGCGACCAACCCGGGATTCTGTACTGCGTCCTGATTATCCTGTACGTGATTACGAAGTGAGCGCATTCCATGCCTGCCTCAGATTTCTTATTTTGCTCTGTTTTTATGTTTTATATAGGGACCTTGTTGCATCGTGCCATTGGAGGACCATGTCGAACCCGTGACTTATCGATCCTTCCTCCTCGACATTCCAAAGTGCTGGGGTTACAGAAAAGAGCTGCCGAGCCCAACCCAAGTTTTGTTTTTGTTTCACAGACCGGATTTTACCGTCATGTTTGGGGTGGTCTCAAACACGCAACCTCGACTGTTCCACCAAAATTGGTATTCAAAGCACCCTGAAGAATGGATCCAGTGAGCCACTGCTCACAGCTGGCAAACTTTATTATAAAAAATGAAATCAGGGAGACTGAGCCAGGATCTGTGACTCATACCAAAAATCCTAGCCATTTGGAAGGCGTAGGTGAGTGGGTCCACTGAGGTCGTGGTTTCCAGATCAGCCTGCACATCCCATTAAAAACTCGTCACACTTAAAATACGAGAAAAATAAAAAGAAAAGAAAAAAATCAGACAGATCAGTGTGCACCACTGAAACAAAACCGGGTGCCTGCCAGACTCCACCCCTAGCCCAGCCTTTCCTTATGACGTACTGTTTCCCTCTTGTCACCCAGGTTGGAGTCCAAAAGTGCGATCTTGGCTTATTGCAACACTGGCCATCTGGGTTCAAGCGATTGTTCTGCCTATGCCTTCAATGTAGCTGGGGTTGCAGGTGTCCACACCACCACATCAAGCTAACTTTCTATATTTTTGTATCTTTTACCTCAAGTCCTAAAACACAGCCACAATTTGGAAAAATGCATATATAAATTAATAGGGAACACTGCACTTCTTATGTGTCATTTTCACACTGCGGCCAGCCTGGGATTCCATAGGGCATCCTGATTATAGTGTACGTGATTTCAAGGCGATCGCATTCCATGTTTGCCTCAGATATTTTATTTTGCTCTGTTTTTATGTTTTATATAAGGAGCGTGTTGCATCATGCCGTTCGAAGACCATGTGGAAACTGTGACTTCAGGATCCATCCTCCTCAGCATTCCAAAGTGCTGGGGATACAGCGGGCAGCTGCCGAGCCTAACCTGAGTTTTGTTTTCATTTCAGAGACCGGGTTTCGCTATTTTGTTTGGGGCGGGCTCAAACCCACAACCTAGCCTGTTCTACCCTAATTGGTATTCAGATTGCCTAGATGAAAGGATCCCATGAGCCAGCGCGACTGGCCCACCGCTTTTATTATTAAAAAACAAAACCCGAAGACTTGGTTGAGCTCTATGACACACACCAGCAATCCTAGCCCTTTGGGAAGCCTAGTTGAGCGGGTCCATTGAGGTCGCAGGTTCCAGATTAGCCTGTGCATCCAAGTGAAAACTAGCCAAACTTAAAATAGGAGAAAAAGAAAAAGAAAAGAATAGAAATCAGACAGATCAGTGTGCACCAGTGAAACAAAACGGGGTGCCTGCGAGACTCCACTGGAAGACCAGACTTTTCTTATGACATACTGTTTTCCTCTTGTCACCCAGGCTGGAGTCCAACAGTGTGATCTTGGCTTATTGCCACACCAGCCTTCTGGGTTCTAACGATTGTCCTGCCTATGCCTTCAATGTAGCTGGGGTTGCATTTGTCCACACCACCATGTCCAGCTAACTTTCTATATTTTTGTAACTTTTACCTCAAGTCCTAAAACCCAGCCACAATTTTGAAAAATACATATGTAAATTAATACAGAACACTGCACTTCTTGCATGTCACTTTCATGCTGGGGCCACCCCGGAATTCTGTAGGGCATCGTGATTATAATGTTCGTGATTTCGTCGCGATCTAATTTCATGCCTGATTCAAATTTTTTTATTTTGCTCTATTTTTATGTTTTATATAGGGAGTGTGTTGCGTCATGCCATTGGAGGACCGTGTCAAAATTGTGACTTCACGATCCATCCTCCTGGGCATTCCAAAGTGCTGGGGTTACAGTGGGTAGCCGCCAAGCCCAACCCAAGTCTTGGTTTGGTTTCAGAGACCGGGTTTCACCGTTTTGTTTGGGGAGGGCGCAAACCCACATACTCATCTGTTCACCTCTATTTGGTATTCACATTGCCTGGATGAAAGTCTACCATGAGCCACCGGGACTGGCTGGCCGACTTTATTATTATAAAACAAATCAGGGAGACTGGGCCGGTCTCTTTGACACAACCCAGCAATGCTAGTGCTTTGGGAGGCCTAGGTGATCGAGTCCTTTGAAGTCACAGGTTCCAGGTCAGCCTGCACATCCCGGTGAAGACTTGCCACACTTAAAATAAAAGAAAAAGAAAAATAAAAGAAAATAAATCAGATAGATTAGTGTGCACCAGTGAAACAAAACGGGATGCCTGTGGGACTCCACCTCTAGCTCAGGCTTTTTTTATAACGTACTGTTTTCCTCTTGTCACCCGGGCTGGAGTCCAAAAGTGCGATCTTGGCTTATTGCCACACCGGCCTTCTGGGTTCAAGCGATTGTCCTTCCTATACCTTCTATGTAGCTGGGGTTGAATTGGTCCACACTACCACGTTCAGATAACTTTCTATATTTTTGTAACTCGTACCTCAAGACTATGTGTATTTGATTTCTAAAACCTAGCCATAATTTTGAAAAATACATATATAGATGAAAACGGAACACTGCACGTCTTGCGTGTCATTTTCAGGCTGCTTCCACCCCGGGATTCGGTACCGCTTTCTGATTATGGTGTACATGATGCCGAAGTGAGCACATTCCATGCCTGCCTCAGATTTCTTATTTTACTCTGTTTTTATGGTTTATATATTGAGCGTGTTGCATCCTGTCGTTGGAGGCTCTGGTCGAACTTGTGACTTCACGATTTGTACTGCTCAGCATTCCAAAGTGCTGGGGTTACGGGGGGAGCCACAATCCCAACACAAGTTTTGACTTTGTTTCAGAGACCGGGTTTCGCCATTTTGTTTGGGGTGGGCTCAATCTCACAACCTCGCCTGTTCCACCCTAATTGGTATTCTGATTGCCTGGATGAAAGGCTCCAGTGAGCCAACGAGCCCGGCCGATTTACTTTATTATAAAAAAACAAATCAGGGAGACTGAGCCGAGCTCTGTGACTCACAAAAGCAATCCTAGCACTTTGGGAGGCCGAGGTGAGCCACTCCACAGAGTTCGCAGATTCCAGATCAGCCTGCGCTTCCCATTAAAAACTCGCCACACTTAAAATAGGAGAAAAAGAAAAAGGAAAGAAAAAAATCAGACAGATCAGTGTGCACCACTGAAACGAAACGGGGTGCCTGCCAGACTCCACCCCTAGCCCAGCGTTTTCTTATGACATACTGTTTCCCTCTTGTACCTCGGGCTGGAGTGCAATGGTGCAATCTTGGCTTATTGCCACACCGGCCTTCTGGGTTCAAGAGATTTTCCTGCCTATGCCTTCAATGTAGCTGGGGTTGCAGGTGTCCACACCACCACATCAAGCTAACTTTCTATATTTTTAGCTGGTACCTCAAGTACTAAAACACAACCACAATTTCGAAAAATACATATATAAATTAATACAGAACACTGAAATTCTTGCCCATCATTTTTGACGCTGCGGCCAACCCGGGTTTCCATAGGGCATCCTGATTATAGTGAAGGTGATTCCAAAACAAGCGTATTTTATGCCTGCCTCAGATTTCTTATTTTGCTCTGCTTTTACGTTTTATAGAGGGAGCGGGTTGTGTTGTGCAGTTGGAGGCCTGTGTCAAACCTGGGACTTCACAATCCCTCCTCCTTGGCATTCCAAAGTGCTGGGGTTACAGGGGTGAGCTGCTGAGCCCAACCCAAGTTTTGTCTTTGTTTCAGAGACCGGGTTTCACCATTTTGTTTTGGCCGAGCTCAAACCCAAAACCCCACTTGCTCCACCCTAATTTTTGTTCAGATTGCCTGGGTGAAAGGCTCCCGTGAGCCACTGGGACCGGCCAGCCAACTTTATTATTAAAAAACAAATCAGGGAGACTGGGCCTGGCTCTGTGACACATACCAGCAATCCTAGTCCTTTGTGAGGCCTAGGTGACTGGGTCAACTGAGGTTGAGGTTTCCAGATCAGCCTTCGCATCCCAGTGAAAACTGGCCACACTAAAAATAGGAGAACAAGAAAAAGTAAAGAGAAGAAGTCAGACAGATCAGTGTGCACCACTGAAACGAAACATGGTGCCTTCGGGATTCCACCCTTAGCCCAGCCTTTCCTTATAACGTACTGTTTCTCTATTGTCACTCGGGCTGGAGTGCTATCTTGGCTTATTGCCACACCAGCTTTCTGGGTTCAAGCGAAATTTTTTGCATATGCCTTCAATGTAACTGGGGTTGCAGGTGTCCACACCAACACGTCCAGCTAACTTTCTATATTTTTGTAACTCATACCTCAAATCTATGTGTATTTGATATCTAAAACACAGCCACAGTTTCGAAAAATACGTATAAAAACGAAAATGCAAACTTCACTTCTTGCGGTCATTTTCAGGCTGCGGCCACCATGGGATTCCGTACAGCATCCTGATTATAAGCATACGTGATTCCAAGACGAGTGCATTCCATACCTGCCTCAGAAAACTTACTGTGTTTGTTTTTGTGTTTTATATAGGGAGCATGTTGCATCATGCCGTTGGAGGACCCTATCAAAACTGTGATTTCAGGATCCGTCCTCCTTGGCATTCCATAGTGCAGGGGTTACAGGGGGAGCCGCCGAGCCCAACACAAGTTTTGTTTTTGTTTCAGAGAATGGGTTTCGCCATTTTGTTTGGGGCGTGCTCAAACCCACAACCTCGGCTGTTCCACCCTAATTAATTTTCAGATTACCTGGATGAAAGGCTCCCATGAGCCACTGCGACTGGCCGGCCGACTTTATTATTAAAGAATACATCAGGGAGACTGGGCCAGGCTCTGTGACACACACCAGCAATCCTAGCCCTTTGGGAGGCCTAGGTGAGGCAGTCCATTGAGGTCGCGGCTCCCAGATTAGCCTGTGCCTCCTGGTGAAATCTAGCCACACTTAAAATAGGAGAAAAAGAAAAAGAAAAGGAAAGAAATCAGACAGATCAGTGTGCACAAGTGAAACGAAATGGGATGCCTGTGGGACTCCACCCCTAGCCCAGGCTTCCCTTATGACATACTGTTTTCGTCTTGTCACCTGGGCTGGATTGCACAGTGCGATATTGGCTAATTGCCACACAGGCCTTCTGGGTTCAAGCGATTGTCCTGCCTATGCCTTCAGTGTAGCTGGCGTTGCAGGTGTCCACACCACGACATCAAGCTAACTTTCTATATTTTTGTAACTTGTACCTCAAATTCAAAAACACAGCCAAAATTTTGAAAAATACATTTATAAATTAATAGGGAAAACTGAACTTCTTGCGTGTCATTTTCATGTTGCGGCCACCCTGGGATTCCGTTGGGCATCTTGATTATAGTGTACGTGATTCAGAGGCAATCACATTCCATGCCTGCCTCAGATTTCTCATTTTGCTCTGTTTTTATGTTTTATATAGGGAGCGTGTTCTGTCATGCCATTGGAGAACCATATCAAAACTGTGACTTCACAATTCATTCTCTTCGCCATTCCAAAGTGCTGTGAATACAGCGGGGAGCTGCCAAGCTTAACCCAAGTTTTGTTTTCCTTTCAGAGAGCGGGTTTCGCCATTTTGTTTGGGGCTGGCTCAAACCCACAACCTCACCTTTTCCACCCTAATTGGTATTCAGATTGCCTGGATGAAAGGCTCTATGAGCCACCTCGACTGGCCCGCCAAATTCATTATTAAAAAACAAATCAAAGAGGCTTGGTCGGGCTCTTTGATGCACACCAGCAATCCTAGCTCTTTGGGAGGCCTAGTTCAGCGGGTTCATTGAGGTCGTGGGTTACAAATCAGCCTGCGCATCCAGGTGAAAACTCGCCACACTTAAAATAGGAGAAGAATAAAAAGAAAAGAAAAGAATCAGACAGGTCAGTGTGCACCAGAGAAACAAAACTGGGTGCCGGCGAGAATCCACCTCTAGCCCAGCCTTTCCTTATGACGTACTGTTTTCCTCTTGTCACCCAGGCTGGATTGCATGGTGCGATATTGGCTTACTACCACACCGGCCTTCTGGGTTCAAGCGATTATCCTGCCTGTGCCTTTAATGTAGTTGTGGTTGCATTTGTTCACACCACCACGTCCAGCTAACTTTCTATATTTTTGTAACTCGTACCTCAAGTCTATGTGTATTTGATTTCTAAAACCCAGCCACAATTTCGAAAAAAAAAAATATATATAGATGAAAACGGAACACTGCACGTCTTGAGTGTCATTTTCACTCTGCGGCCACCCCGGGATTCCGTATGATTCCTGATTTAGTGCACGTGATTCCGAAGTGAGTGCATTCCATGCCTACTTCAGATTTCTTATTTTACTCTGTTTTTATTTTTTATGTAAGGAGCGTGTTGCGTCCTGTCGTTGGAGGCCCATGTTGAATCTGTGACTTCACGATCCATCCTTCTTGGCATTCCAAAGTGCTGGGGTTATAGGGGGAAGCCACCGAGCCCAACGCAAGTTTTGATTTAGTTTCAGATACCGGGTTTCGCCATTTTGTTTGGGGCGGGCTCAAACCGACAAACTCGCCTGTTCCACCCTAATTGGTATTCAGATTGCCTGAATGAAAGGCTCTGGTGAGCCACCGGACTGGCCGGCTTACTTTATTATTAACAAACAAATTAGGGAGACTGAGTAGGGCTCTGTGACTCACAACAGCAATCCTAGCCTTTTGAGAGGCCTAGGTGAGCGGGTCCATTGAAGTTGCGGGTTCCATATCACCCTGCGCATCCTGGTGAAAACTCGCCACACTTAAAATAGGAGAAAAAGAAAAAGAAAAGAAAATAAATCAGACACATCAATGTTCACCACTGAAACGAAACAGGGTGCCAGCGGGACTCCGACCCAAGCCTAGCCTTTCCTTATTACGTACTGTTTCCCTCTTGTCACCTGGGCTGGAGTGAAATGGTGCGATCTTGGTTTATTACCACACCAGCCTTCTGGGTTCAAGGGATTGTCCTGCCTATGCCTTCAAGGTAGCTGTGGTTGAAGGTGTCCAAACCACCACGTCCAGCTAACTTTCTATATTTTTCTAACTCCTACCTCAAGTCTATGTGTATTTGATTTAAAAACAGCCACAATTTTGAAAAATACATATATAAATTAATAGGGAACACTGAACTTCTTGTGTGTCATTTTCACACTGCGGCCACCCTGGGATTCCATAGGGCATTCTGATTAGAGTGTACGTGATTCCGAGGCGATCGCATTCCATGCCTGCCTCAGATTTCTTATTTTACTCTGTTTTTATGTTTTATATAGGGATCGAGATGCATCATGCCGTTGGAGAGCCATGTTGAAACTGTGACTTCACCATCCGTCCTCCTCAGCATTCCAAAGTCCTGGGGATACAGCGGGGAGCCGCCAAGTCCAACCCAAGTTTTGTTTTTGTTTTAGAGACCGGGTTTTGCCATTTTATTTGGGGCGGGCTCAAACCAACAACCTCGCCTGTTCCACCCTAATTGGTATTCAGATTGCCTGGATGAAAGGCTCCCATGAGCCAACGTGACTGGCCCGCTGAATTTATTATTAAATAACCAATCAGGGAGACATGGCCCAGCTCTGTGACACACACCAGCAATCCTAGCCCTTGGAAAGGCCTAATTGAGCGGGTCCATTGAGGTCGCAGGTTTCAGATCAGCCTGCGCATCCCATTAAAAACTCTCCACACTTAAAATAGGAGAAAAAGAAAAAAATAAGAAAAGAAATCAGACAGATCCGTGTGCAGCAGTGAAACAAAACGAGATGCCTGCGGGGCTCCACCCCTAGCCCAGGCTTTCGTTATGACGTACTGATTCCCTCTTGTCACCCAGGCTGGACTCCAACAGTGCAATCTTGGCTTTTTGCCACACCAGCCTTCAGGGTTCAAACGATTGTGCTGCCTATGCCTTCAATGTGGCTGGGGTTGCATTTGTCCACACCACCACGTCCAGCTAACTTTCTATATTTTTGTAACTCGTACCTGAAGTCTACGTCTATTTGATTTCTAAAACCCAGCCACAATTTCGAAAAATACATATGTAGATGATACGGAACATTGCACGTCTTTCCTTTCATTTTCACACAGCGGCCACCCCAGGATTCCATACGGCTTTCTGATTATAGTGTACGTGATTCCGAAGCGAGCGCATTCCATGACTGCCGCAGATTTGTTATTTTAATCTGTTTATATGTTTTTTTATAGGGAACTTATTGCCTCCTGTCATTAGAGGCAAGTGTCGAACCTGTCACTTTTTGATCCATTTCCGTGGCATTTCAAAGTGCTGGGGTTACAGGGGGAGCCACCGAGCCCAACCCAAGTTTTGTTTTCATTTCAGAGACCGGGTATCGTCATTTTGTTTGGGTCGGGCTCAAAGCAACAACCTAGCCTTTTCCACCCTAATTGGTATTCAGATTGCCTGGATGAAAGGCTCCAGTGAGCCACAGGGCCCGGCCAGCTTACATTATTATTAAAAATAAATTAGAAAGAATTAGCCAGGCTCTGTGACTCACAACAGCAATCCTAGCACTGGGAGGCTGAGTTGAGCAGGTCCACTGAAGTCGCGGGTTCCAGATCAGCTTGCGCATCCCAGTGAAAACTCGCCACACTTAAAATAGGAGAAAAAGAAAAAGAAAAGAAAAGATATTAGACAGATGAGTGTGCACCACTAAAAGAAAACGGGGTACCTGCGGGACTCCACCCCTAGCCCAACCTTTCCTTATGACATACTGTTTTCCTCTTGTCACCCGGGCTGGAGTGCAACAGTGCGATCTTGGCTTATTGCCACACAGGCCTTCTTGGTTCCAGCGATTGTCCTACCTATGCCTTCAATTTAGCTGGGCTTGCAGGTGTCCACACCACCACGTTAGGCCAAGTTTCTATATTTTTGTAACTTGTACCTCAAGTCTTAAAACACAGCGAAAATTTCAAAAAATACATATATAAATTAATACGGAACACTGCACGTCTTCCGTGTCATTTTCACGCTGCGGCGACCCCGAGATTCCGTAGGTCATCCTGATTATAGGGTACGTGATTCCGAGGCAATCGCATTCAATGCCTGGCTCAGATTTCTTTTTCCTCTTTTTTTGTGTTTTACATAGGGAGCATGTTGCAACATGCCATTAGAGGACCCTGTCGAACTGTGAATTTATAATCCGTCCTCCTCCGCATTCCAAAGTGCTGGGGTTACAGGGGGTAGCCGCCGAGCCCAACCCAGGTTTTGTTTTTGTTTCAGAGACCGGGTTTCACCATTTTGTTTGGGGTGGGCTCAAACCCACAACCTCACCTGTTCCACCCTAATTGTTATTCAGATTGCTTGGATGAAGGGCTCCTATGAGCCAGCGCAACTGGCCCGCCGCTTTTATTATTAAAAAACAAAACCCGAAGACTTGGTCGGGCTATGTGACACACACCAGCAATCCTAGCCCTTTGGGAGGCCTACGTGAGCGTGTCCATTGAGGTCGCGGGTTTCAGATCAGCCTGCGCATCCCGGTGAAAACTCGCCACACTTATAATAGGAGAAGAAGAAAAAGAAAAGAAAAGAAATCAGACAGATCAGTGTGCACCACTGAAACAAAATGGGGTGCCTGCGGGACTCCACCCATATCACAGGCTTTCCTTATGACGTACTGTTTCCCTCTTGTCATCTGGTCTGGAGTCCCACAGTGCGATCTTGGCTTATTGCCACACCATCCTTTTTGGTTCAAGTGATTGTCCTGCCTATGCCTTCAATGTAGCTGGCGTTTCATTTGTCCACACCAACAAGTCCAGCTAACTTTCTATATTTTTGTAACTCGCACCTCAAGTCTATGTGTATATGATTTCTAAGACCCAGCCACAATTTCGAAAAATACATATATACATGAAAACGGAACACTGCACGTCTTCCGTTTCATTTTCATGCTGCACCCACCCTGGGATTCCGTACAGCTTCCTGATTTTAGTGTACGTGATTCCCAAGAGAGCACAATCTATGCCTGCCTCAGATTTTTTATTTTACTTTGTTTTTATGTTTTATATAGGGAACGTGTTGCCTCCTGTCGTTGGCAGGCCCGTGTCGAAACTGTGACTTCATCATCCATCATCCTCGGCATTCCAAATTGCTGAGTTTACACGGGGGAGCCAACGAGCCCAACCGAAGTTTTGTTTTTCTTTCAGAGACCTGGTTTCCCCATGTTGTTTGGGGTGGGCTCAAACCCACAACCTCGCCTGTTCCACCGTAATTGGTATTTAGATTGCCTGGATGAAAGGCTCCCATGAGCCACCGCGAATGGCCTGCCAAATTTATTATTAAAGAACAAATCAGAGAGACATGGTCCGGCTCTGTGACACACACCAGCAATCCCAGCCCTCTGAGAGGCCTAGGTGAGCGGGTCCATTGAGGTCGCGGGTTCCAGATAAGCCTGTGCATCCCAGTGAAAACTCGCCACACTTAAAATAGGAGAAAAAGAAAAAGAAAAGAAATCAGACAGATCAGTGTGCACCAGTGAAACGAAACGGCATGCCTGTGGGACTCCACCCCTAGCCCAGGCTTTCCTTATGACGTACTGTTTTTCTCTTGTCACCCGGGCTGGAGTCCAACAGTGCAATCTTGGCTTTTTGCCACACTGGCCTTCTGGGTTCAGACGATTGTACTGCTTATGCCTTCAATGTAGCTGGGTTTGCATGTGTCCACACCACCACGTCCAGCTAACTTTCTATATTTTTGTAACTCGTACCTCAAGTCTATCTATATTTGATTTCTAAAACCCAGCCACAATTTCGAAAAATACATATATATATGAAAATGGAGCACTGCACATTTTGTGTGTCATTTTTACGCTGTGGCCACCAAGGGATTCCATAGGACATCCTGATTATAGTGTACGTGATTCTGAGGCAATCGCATTCCATGCCTGCCTCAGATTTCTTATTTTACTCTGGTTTTATGTTTTATATAGGGAGCATGTTGCGTTATGCTGTTGGAGGACCCTGTCAAACCTGTTACTTCACGATCCATCCTCTTCGGCATTCCAAAGTGCTGTGGTTACAGCGGGTAGCCACCGAGCCCAACCCAAGTTTTGTTTCCGTTTCTGCGACCAGGTTTCGCCATTTTGTTTGGGGCGGGCTCAAACCCACAACCTCGCCTATTCCATCCTAATTGGTATTCAGATTGCCTGGATGAAAGGCTCCCATGTGCCACCGCGACTGGCCATCTGACTTTATTAAAAACAAATCAGGGAGACTGGGCTGGGCTCTGTGACACACACCAGCTATTCTAGCCCTTTGGGAGGCCTAGGTGAGCCGGTCCATTGAGGTCGCAGTTCTAGATCAGCCTTGGCATCCCGGTGAAAACTCGCCACACTTAAAATAGGAGAAAAAGAAAAATAAAAGAAAAGAAAGCAGACAGATCACTGTGTACCAGTGAAATGGAACCGTGATGCCTGTGGAACTCCACCCATAATACGGGCTTTCATTATGACGTACTCTTTCCCTCTTGTCATGCGGGCTGGAGTCCAACAGTGCGATCTTGGCTTATTGCCACACCATTTTTCTGTTTTGAAGTTATTGTCCTGCCCATGCCTTCAATGTAGCTGGGGTTGCATTTGTCCACACCAACAGGTCCAGCTAACTTTCTATATTTTTGTAACTCGCACCTCAAGTCTATGTGTATTTGATTTCTTTTTTTTTTTTGAGATGGAGTTTCTC
Source organism: Leontopithecus rosalia (assembly GCA_028533165.1). NCBI lineage: Eukaryota > Metazoa > Chordata > Mammalia > Primates > Cebidae > Leontopithecus > Leontopithecus rosalia. The sequence goes on along the minus strand of JAPYYA010000316.1, from coordinate 10,264 downwards.
TCTTGTTACCCAGGCTGGAGTGCAATGGCCCGATCTCGGCTCACCGAAACCTTCGCATCCTGGTTTTAGGCTATTCTCCTGCCTCAGCCTCTCCAGTAGCTGGAATTACAGGCACGCGCCACCAGGCCCAGAAATTTTTTTGTATCTTTAGTAGAGACCGGGTTTCACTATGTTGACCAGGATGGTCTCAATCTCTTGACCTCATAATTCACCTGCCTCGGCCTCCCAAAGTGCTGGGATTACAGGCTTGACCCACCTCGCCCGGCCCTGTGTATTTGATTTCTAAGACCCAGCCACAATTTCGAAAAATACATATACATATGAAAACGGAACACTGCACGTCTTCCGTGTCATTTTTACACTGCACCCACCCTGGGATTCTGTATGGCTTCCTGATTTTAGTGTATGTGATTCCCAAGCGAGCGCATTCCATGCCTGCCTCAGATTTTTTATTTTACTCTGTTTTTATGTTTTATATAGGGAGCATGTTGCGTCCTGTCATTGGCAGGCCTGTGTCGAAACTGAATTCATGATCCATCATCCTCCGCATTCCAAAGTGCCGAGTTTACAGGGGGGAGCCGACGAGCCCAACCGAAGTTTTGTTTTTGTTTCAGAGACCTGGTTTCCCCATTTTGTTTGGGGTGGGCTCAAACCCACAACCTCGCCTGTTCCACCCTATGTGGTATTCAGATTGCCTGGGTAAAAGGCTCTGGTGAGCCACCGGGCCTGGCTGGCTTACTTTACTATTAAAAAAGAAATCAGGGAGACGAAGCTGGGCTCTGTGACTCACAACAGCAATCCTAGCACTTTGGGAGACTGAGGTGAGCGGGTCCACTGAGGTTGCGGGTTCCAGATTAGTCTGCGCATCCCAGTAAAAAGTAGCCACACTTAAAATAGGAGAAAAAAAAGAAGAGAAAATAAATCAGAGAGATCAGTGTGCACCACTGAAAAGAAAAGGGGTGCCTGTGGGATTCCACCCTTAGCCCAGCCTTTCCTTATGACATATGTTTCCCTCTTGTCACCCGGGCTGCAGTGCAACGGTGCGATATTGGCTTATTGCCACACCAGCCTTTTGGGTTCAAGAGACTGTCCTGCCTATGCCTTCAATGTAGCTGGGGTTGCAGGTGTCCAATCCACCATGTCAAGCTAACTTTCTATATTTTTGTAACTTGTACCTCTAGTCCTAAAACACAGCCACATTTTCGTAAAATACATATATCAATTAATACTGAACACTGCACTTCTTGTGTGTCATTTTCAAGCTGCGGCCACCTAGAGATTTTGTATGGCATCCTGATAATGGTGTACGTGATTCCGAGGCGATCGCATCTCATGCCTGCCTCAGATTACTTATTTCACTCTGTTTTTATGTTTTATATAGGGAGCTTTTTGCGTCATGCCACTGGAGGACCATATCGAAACTGTGACGTCACGATCTGTCCTCCTCGGCATTCCAAAATGCTGGGGTTACAGGTGGGAGCCACCGAGCCTTACCCAAGTTTTGTTTTCTTTTCAGAGACCAAGTTTTGCCATTTTGTTTGGGGCGGTCTAAAACCCACAACCTGGCCTGTTCCAACCTAATTGGTATTCATATTGCCTGGATGAAAGACTCCCATGAGCCACCGTGACTGGCCCGCTGACTTTATTATTAAAAAACAAATTAGGGAGACTTCGTCCAGCTCTGTGACACATACCAGCAATCCTAGCCCTTGGGGAGGCCTAGGTGAGCCAGTCCATTGAGGTCGCGGGTTCCAGAACAGCCTGCTCATTCTGGTGAAAACTCGCCACGCTTAAAAAAGGAGAAAAAGAAAAAGAAAGGAAAATAAATCAGACAGATCACTGTGCACCAGTGAAACAAAACGGGATACCTGTGGGACTCCACCCTATCCCTGGCTTCCCTTATGATGTACTGTTTCCCTCTTTTCAACCGGGCTGCAGTCCAACAGTGCGACCTTGGCTTATTGCCACACTGGCCTTCTGGGTTCAAGTGATTGTCCTGCCTATGCCTTCAATGTAGCTGGGGTTGCAGGTGTCTGTGCCACCACATCCAGCTAACTTTCTATATTTTTGTAACTTTTACCTCAAGTCCTAAAAGACAGCCACAATTTCGAAAAATACATCTATAAATTAATACCGAACACCGCACTTCTTGCGCGTCATTTTCTCGCTGTGGCCACCCCAAAATTCCGTAGGGCATCCTGATTATAGTGTATGTGATTCCGAGGTGATAGCATTCCATGCCTGTCTCAGATTTCTTTTTTTACAATGTTTTTATGTTTTATATAGGGATCAAGTTGTGTCATGCCGTTGGATTACCGTGTCGTAACTTTCACTTCACAATCCATACTCCTCGGCATTCCAAAGTGCTGAGGTTACAGCGGGGAGTTGCCGAGCCCAACCCAAGTTTGTTTTTTTTTTCAGAGACCGGGTTTCGCTATTTTGTTTCGGGCGGGCTCAAACCCAGAACCTCGCCTGTTCCACCGTAATTGATGTTCAGATTGCCTGGATGAATGGCTCCCATGAGCCACCGCGACTGGCCCGCCAACTTTATTATTAAAAAACAGATCAGGGAACGTGGGGCAGACTCTGTGACACACACCAGCCGTCCTAGCATTTTGGGAGGCCTAGATGAGTGGGTCCATTGAGGTCGCGGGTTCCAGATCACCTGTGCATCCCGGTGAAAACTTGCCACACTTAAAATAGGAGAAAAAGAAAAAGAAAAGAAAGAAAATCAGACTGATCAGTGTGCACCAGTGAAACGAAACGGGATGCGTGCAGGACTCCACCCCTAGCCCAGGCTTTTCTTATGACGTACTATTTCCCTCTTGTCACCCGGGCTGGACTCCAACAGTGCAATATTTGCTTATTGCCACACCGGACTTCTTGTTTCAAGCAATTGTCCTGCCTATGCCTCCAAAGTAGATGGGGTTGCATTTGTCCACACCACCACATCCAGCTAACTTTCTATATTTTTGTAACTCGTACCTCAAGTCTATCTATATTTGATTTCTAAAACCCAGTCACAATTTCGAAAAATGCATATATAGATGAAAACGGAACATTGCACGTCTTGCATGTCATTTTCACCCTGCAGCCACCCCGGAATTTGGTACAGCTTACTGATTATAGTGTACGTGACTCCGAAGCCAGTGCATTCCATGCCTGCCTCAGATTTCTTATTTTACTTTGTTTTTATTTTTTATATAGGGAGCGTGTTTCGTCCTGCCTTTGCAGGCCCGTGTGAAATTTGTGACTTCACGATCCATCCTCCTAGGCATTCCAAAGTTCTCGGGTTACAGGGGGAAGCCGCTGAGCCCAACCCAACTTTTGTTTTCATTTCAGAGACCGGGTTTTACCGTTTTGTTCCGGGTGGGCTCAAATTCACAATCTCGCCTTTTCCACCCTAGGTGGTATTCAGATTGCCTGGATGAAAGGCTCCCGAGAGCCACCGGTCCCAGCCGGCCTACTTTATTATTAAAAAACAAATCAGGGAGACTGAGCAGGGCTCTGTAACTCAAAATAGCAATCCTAGCACTTTGGGAGGCCATGGTGAGCAGGTCAACTCAGGTCGCGGGTTCCAGATCAGCCTGCGCATCCCATTGAAAACTTGCCACACTGAAAATAGGAGAAGAAGAAAACGAAAATAAAAGAAATCAGACATATCAGTGTGCACCACTGAAACGAAATTAGGTGCCTGCGGGAATCCACCCCTAGCCCAGCCTTTCCTTTTGACGTACTGTTTCCCTCTTTTCACCCGGGCTGGAGTGCAATGGTGTGATCTTGGCTTATTGCCAAACCGGATATCTGGGTTTAAGCGATGGTCCTGCCTATGCCTTCAATGTAGCTGGGGTTGCATGAGTCCACACCCCCGCGTCCAGCTAACTACTTATATATTTGTAACTCATACCTCACGTCTATGTGAATTTGATTTCTAAAACTCAGCCACAATTTCGAAAAATAAATATATAAATAAAAAGGGTACACGGCACTTCCTTCTTGTCATTTTCACCCTGTGGCCACCCTGGGATTCCATATGGCATCCTGATTATAGTGTACGTGATTCCGAAGCGAGCGCATTGCATGCCTGCCTCAGATTTCTTATTTTGCTCGGTTCTTATGTTGTGTATAGGGAGCATGTTGCGCTGTGTTGTTGGAGGCCCTTGTTGGACCTGTGACTTTGCCATCCGTCCTCATCAGCATTCCAAAGTGCTGGGGTTACAGGGGGTGCCACCGAGCTTAACCCAAATTTTGTTTTTTATTATAGAACAAGTTTCACAATTTTTTTTGAGCGGGCTCAAACCCACAACCTTGCCTGTTCCACCCGAATTGGTATTCAGATTACCTGGATGACAGGCTCCCGTGAGCCAATGCACCCGACCTGCCGACTTTATTATTACAAAAGAAATCCGGGAGACTGGGCTGGGCCCTGTGACTCACACCAGCAATCCTAGTTCTTTGGGAGGCCTCGGATAGTGGGTCAACTGAGGTCGCCAGTTCCAGATCAGTCTGCCCATCCTGGTGAAATATCACCACACTTAAAATAGGAGAAAAAGAAAAAGGAAAGAAAAGAAATCAGACATATCAGTGTGAACCACTGAAACGGATCTGGGTGCCTGTGGGACTCCACCCCTAGCCCATCCTTTTCTTATTACATACTGTTTTCCTCTTGTCACCTGGGCTGGTGTGCAATGGTGCAATCTTGGCTTATTGCCACAACGACCTTCTGGGTTCAAGCGATTGTCCTGCCTATGCCTTCAATGTACCTGGAGTTACATTTGTCAACACCACCACGTCCAGCTAACTATCTATATTTTTGTAACTCATACCTTATGTCTATGTGTATTTGATTTCTAAAACTCAGCCACAGTTTCTAAAAATACATATATACATGAAAACAGAACACTGCATTTCCTGTGTGTCATTTTCATGCTGTGGTCATCCCGGGATTCTGTACAGCTTCCTGATTATACTTTATGTGATTCCGAAGCGAGTGCATTCCATGCCTGCCTCAGATTTCTTACTTTACTCTGTTTTTATGTTTTATATAGGAAGCGTGTTGCATCCTGTCCTTGGAGGCCCGTGTCGAACCTGTGACTTCACGATTCGTCCTCCTAGGCATTTCAAAGGGCTGGGGTTTCAGGGGATAGCCGCCGAGC
>JAPYYA010003159.1:0-13166 GCA_028533165.1 Leontopithecus rosalia | reverse complement strand
CTCTTACGTATTTCCTAGAGTAGAATGGAAAAATCCTAGATTCTACTTCAGTGTGAATTCACAAAGTTGGATAATAGGAGTTAAGGAAAAACACACAAAGACAATTTTTTGTTAACTAATACAAGATGATGTGTGTAAATCTATTTGTGAATTTTCATAGATCATTTCATTTCCCAGCATGGTTGACTTTGGCATTAGGCCAAGCTATATATAATTATATGCAAAATAACTCAAGAAAGGAGAACATTCTGGTTACCAAGTAAGTCTCTGTAGGACCTAAGAAACTTGGCCCCCTAAATGTTCGCTGAAAAACCACTGACATGAGGCAGATTGATTTTTAGGAGAAAAGGCATATAAACTTATTTAACATGTATACACCGGATGATTCAGAATGAAGACCCAGAGATACAGGGAACATTTGCCCATTTTTATGCTTAGGTTCAACAAAGTATGGACAGTTATGTAGAAATGTGATTACACAAAAAGGGTATGATCTCATGCTAATAGACTGAGTGGGAAAACCCCAGCAATGCCTGCCCAGACTCTTCTTGGCCTCTCTGAGCATGCATTCCTTCTTTCTGGATGTGGGGTGGGACCCTCTCTTGAATGGGGGTCTTATGACCCACAGTCAACAAGTTAAGTAAGATTTCTTTATGGCCTGTTTTTACATAAAACATTTTTACATTTTATGACTGGCTTTCAGGAAAAGGGGTTCTGTTTTCTATGGCCTGTCTTGGGAAGAGGGAGTCCAGGTTTAATTGAGGCTATCTTCAGGTGAGAATGAGACAGAAAGACAAGCGGGCAGGAGGTCAGAGAAAAAAAGACTTTTGTTTTTGAGGCTGCTGCTGAGGCCTTCGTTTTGGGGTGTTGTTTTCTAAGCCCCAACATTCCCATAGAATATGACAGATTGTCTCAAACACAGGGGAGCTGCTGACATTTTTCAGTTCCTATCTCTCAGACTATTAGTAACCCTGAAATATATACTCATTAATTGTGGGAAAAAAACATTGTAAAAGGAAAATATTAGTTTAATATGCATATAATCCAAACTTATTTTTCTGGTATTTCTTTCCTATGGATTTCTTCAGAATTCTAAAAAAAAAACCAAAAACCCAAAATGTTACATTTCCATAACGTAATATTCAAAAAAAGAATCTAAACTAATTCTGTGACAACAGCCCAAATCCCAGATTATAGTTTTTCTTAATACCCATTACGGGTTTGAATATTAATGACTTCTCAACTGAGGAACTGCACATTTCCATCTGCCCTGAACTCCAAGAACTCTGACTGAAATTCTCAGTTCCTGACAAATATGACAAAGAGGTTGCTCTGAGATGCTCATATGTTCATATTTAATATGTTTTTTTTAATGTTAGCCATCAAAATGGCTGTTTTCCTAAAAGGAGTGTCAGTGTAAGCTACTGAAATGAATAAAACTGTCTCTAGTGCAATGTTGTTATGGTGCTGTTATGTAAAAATCTTGATGTTACGTACATGAAATGAACAAACAAGAACCAGAAGAGGTGCATTTTAAAAGCCAGTTTCAGGCAAGAATATACAGATTAGTATGGTTGCAACATATGTTATTTTTTTATAGGGGCTCCTTTCATATATTGGTGACTACTGTTTGAAGGAATGCCACGGGGGCTGTAAATTGGACTACTCACTTCCACACCTTATCTAAGATTCTGTACAAAAAATAAAGTGTAGGCCGGGCGCGGTGGCTCAAGCCTGTAATCCCAGCACTTTGGGAGGCCGAGGCGGGTGGATCACGAGGTCAACAGATCGAGACCATCCTGGTCAACATAGTGAAACTCCGTCTCTACTAAAGATAAAAAAATTAGCTGGGCATGGTGGCGCGTGCCTGTAATCCCAGCTACTCGGGAGGCTGAGGCGGGAGAATTGCCTGAACCCAGGAGGCGGAGGTTGCGGTGAGCCGAGATCGCGCCATTGCACTCCAGCCTGGGTAACAAGAGCGAAACTCCGTCTCAAAAAAAAATAAATAAATAAATAAATAAAATAAAATAAAGTGTAGAAGGATCTGTTCTTAAAAGTCTTTTGTTAACAATGCTAATAACATCAGCCTTTAATTTATGAAAAGAATAGCCTCTTTAATATCCCTTGTGGTTTGCATTTTACATCTCCCATCACATTTGGACATTTCAATTTGCATAATTTGAAGGATTGTTTAATTTTGAGAAATTAAGCTATCGCTTTTAACTTTCGTCTCACATAAATTACTTTTATGGCTACATGTTGAAAAGGACAAATGTAATAAATGCTTGGAGACAAAAACAGAAGTAACTTATTTCTGTTCTTGTAAGTTGCTGTTTAACAAGATATCAGTAATGGAAACAGGTATTTTAACAACAACAAAAATGACTGTTTCAGTTATTTCTAAAGTACATACATATATATGTGTATAAAATTTAAAAAAATAAAGTTTACATTTAAACAGAAAACCATCAATATAGTTAAGCTTGCTAGAGGAAATTATTATCATTGGTAGGTGAATTTATAATATTTTAAAGGGACGATGAAAAGAGCAACAATATTAGCTATAATTTACTGAACATTTACTATTTAATAGATGCCAAGAGCTATGATAGGTGCTTGATATGAATTATTCTTAATATTAACAGGAATCATGCAAGATGGATAGGTTTAGCTATATTTTATGATTATAGAAATTTAAACTCAGTAAATTTAAGTAATTTATCTTAGGATCATAGCAAAGCTGATTTCAAATAAGTTAACTTTGTCAAAAGCTCATGTTTTTACCATTGTGTGATCTCAGAAGATGACTTTTAGATGAAATTAAACAGAATAACTGCTCTTTTGTCCACCTTATTCCCATATTCTCCCCATCCGCATCAACTCAGGAAAGGGATTGCTGAGCCCAAGATGAATCAAATCTTTCTAACAAGAGTACTTCAGGGTTTAGTCAGAAACATGCACAGAGTTTTCAGTGCAACATTTCTGGACATTGCTTTTCCAGAAGGTGTTCTAAACACATAAAGTTACTGGTTTATGAATTTTATCCTTACAGAGACCTCTTTCTAAGAAAATTAAAAGTGCCCGTTAGTAGGGTAAGGAAAAGAAGGTGATGGTGGTGGTAATATAGCTCCCAGAGGGGCTGTATTTGGATTTACATAACATTATCTTATATGGGAACCTATGTATAGGCTGCTATTTTGATTCAACCAAAACAAAGACAAGAAAAGTAGTACCTTTAACTCAACATCTTATATTTGTTAGTCTTAGGAAGCCAATCATGATTTTAAGAGCTGTCAGATGCCAAGATAAGTAGCAAAAGGAAATTATATGTGTGCCTTCAATTGCTTCTTATTTTTCAGAACAATAATCTACAGCTAACTTTTCCCTCCATAAGTTCTTAATGCAGTCCTATTTCAAAACAAGAAAACATATTAGCAACTTCTTTAACCTTAGGATTCTCATTCTCAAAATTTCCCACTATTTTTCCTTTTATCTCTTGATGAATAAAACACGAGAAACACAACATGAAATGGTGAGTAGATTTTGTGCATAGTGACAAGAATTTGCAAAAACAGAAGTTACTCCTTTAATTTTTTTATTTATTTACTTCATTCTTATTTAGTGTCGGGTGAAATTTTAGAGATGTAAAATGTAGTGAATATGTATTTTATATATTGAGTTTAACACATTAGAATATATTCTGATTACACCTGAACAAATTATGACCTCGTTTTTTTTAATCAGCTGAATGACGTGATTAGAGAATATGAACTAATGTCAAAATGCTCACTGACAAATCAGACACTCCCTTGCAAAAGTGATTGTAAATGGAGCCCAATCATCATTAAAAATACCTGTTTTTTGTTTTAGTGCCATGAGTTAGACATTAGCAAATCAGTAAGTTTCTACAATCTTTGATTCACATGTGTCTGTTCACTTTTTTTTCTGCTGACACTGTGGCTGCTAAAAACACTTCTGTCATTTCTCTCTCACCAATTTCACAACCCAGGCAGCTGTCGAGATCAGTGTGGATTCCTCAGAAGTCCCCAGTTGTGTTTTTCAATAAAACTTTAGAGCTAAAAGCTTATGGAACCCCATGAGGGAAAATAAGGGAACCCAAGGCTTCTATATTGCACAAATGCAAAAACAATTCCTTTAAAAAATAATCCCATGGCTTCCATGAATTCTCAGCTCCTCACTCCTCTCCCATGTTGGTGAGCCCCAGTCATCTGCTTGCTTCATTATTTATTGAAAGCATCTTGGGGAGCAATATGTTGTTTCCCATGGTGTTATTCAATAGATAATGAATTAATGAACAGAGGAGCAAACAGAGTTGTGTATCAGGAGGGAAGCAAAAGAGATTTGTGCATCAGGAGGGAAGTAAAAGAGATTTGTGTGCAGTAGAGAAGAGACCAGGAGAAAACAATAAAGAAAAGTTCCTAACGAATGTAAAGAGGCAATTCTGTTGCCATACCTTGCTTTTTTCTGTCACATAACAAAAATACTAAAATAATACAAAATAATATGTAACAATCCTCATATCAAAACGGACAGATGAATAAAGATAAATTGTCATCTTTTGTGACTTCATAGTGATTTAATAAACACATTTAAAAATACAAAGTAGTTTTAATTCAATCAACTAAAATTATTTAGTAAAAATAAATAGCTTAAGAACATCTAGTCAGTCATCTATGTGAAAGCCAACATAGTTTCTCTATGGTAAACAGAGAAGGCTAATTCAGAGACTTCACGGCATTAAATATTTTTAAATTCAGCAATGGATTCTTTATGAGGTATTACTGTTTCTCTAATGTGAAGATGTTTCACTTGATCCACTGTTTTCTTCCAGAAGCTCAGAAATGTTAACACTGCTGGATATTCTCTTTCATAAATCTTTCTCATGACTTCTTCAGACATGAACAGATCTACAGAACTGCTGCTAAATGATCATTTTTTTATTGTGTCTATTGTGTTATAATAGATAAAGCTTATTCATATAGTGTCCAAAACCAATCAACCTCTAGTGAAAAGTGTCATATCCAATTTCTAATGTAACTGTTATAATTAATATAAGAATACCTGTTTAAAAATCAATTATTTCATAAAAATTTACTAAATAGAATCCCATTCCAAATATTTCTTGTTATGAAGCTGAGCATAAGAATGATACTCTGATGTTAGACTTTTCTTCTTCAGAACAGAAAGAGTTTTTTCTCTCCACCAAATAGTTTGAAAGGGTTTAGTAATAAGAGAACAAGTAGATACAATGTTTGTTTATGTATTTATATGACAGGTCAGTGTGCATTTGCGTAAATCTGAAGATAACGAGTATACGTAGGCATACATATCCACACACAGGGGAAGGAATTAGGAAACCTGCTTTTGGAGCCATCTAAGACTTAGGGTGGAAGAAGTCTGAGGATAACTGCCAACGAGTATGAAATATGAAAAAAGTAAAATTGTTTAAACATTTGAAAGTATGCAATTGAAATGGGGAGGTGTGCAAAGAATAGATTATGAATCTATAAGACAAATCAAGACCATCATGAAAAAGTGAGGCATGAAGACCATGTCTGAAGGGTCAATGTTATTGTTCTTATATATGAAAATTTATGAGTAGCATTAGTTAGAGAGAGTTCACTTCCATAAAATTTATTAACAATCAACTTAAGCAAATATAATGAATAATGACACTTATACTTTTGTTATTCATTATTTTAAAAATATTTTAAAATATTTTTAATCTGTTTTAGTTTTAATTTTTTGTGATGTTAGTCCATTTTCTATATTTTTTATTCTAGTTCTTCAGTGGTGTTAGTATTTTATTTTATTTCCATTAAAAGTCCTTATTATTTTGGTTTCATAACCTATTCTCTTTTTTTTTGCTATAGTTATTACTTTTAGTTTTTAATTCTTGTTTATTGATTTTTTATTTGTATTTTATTTTACAATATTTATTTTCAATATAAATTCTTAAAAATATAAATATGATAATGTAATAATGTTTCTTATTAAAATTTACACAAATCTTATCTGCAGAGATTTAGAAGCCATTGAGTTAAGGATGTTAACTATAAGCTCACTTTCCCAGCTCAATCCCTGAAACTTATGTATAGGGCCCTTCAATTAATCACCTTTGCAAGCAAACAAATAAAACAAATAAATATTTCCACAGATTTTATAGAACACTTGCTAGTTACTTCAAGACCTTTCCAGAAGATTCATATTACACTCAACATATTGTCCACTTGAATGGCCAAAGTGTTGAGTCTTGACATGTACCATCCAAAATCTTTATTTGTAGCTCTGTGCTTTGAAATCCATCTTATATAAAGTCCCCAAGTTTTGCACAAGCTATGCTCAGAGTTTTCTCTCATTATAAGGCATTTTTAGAATCCAGAGAAAGGTGAGACAGCTGTTCTTTCCAGATGATTCTCATAATTACCGAGCTCATTAGAATTCTAAAACTAATGCAGAACACATTTCCACTTTTCCATGCCTTCAAACCTAACATCATGAGAGAAATCTCAAAATAATGGCTAATAGCAGAATCCAGGCTGCTTCTCTTGCTCCAGGAGGAAACAAGATGTTCTATTGTTTCATGACCATTCCAATGATATTTTCTTCCCAGCCTTTAATTGTGAAACTCCCCACAGCCACACTATGGTTGAGGGTCTGGCTTTTCAGACATTTCCTATCCAATTTCTTTTACCATTTTCACTGTGATATTTGGCAACGTGAGCAAAAGCACTGATACATTGTCTTGCTTATACAGTACATGACTTGAATTCAGTTCCCTTTCATGCTGAATGCAAAATTATGCCTTAGTATTTATGAGATGTCTTTAGTGATATGACATAACTTACAGTTGGCATGAGTCACTGTATTTAAAATAAAAATTTATCTGAAACTTCCAAATGCTTTGTTTTTTTTCTCTTTTGCTAAGTATTTTCAGAGCTTGGAGTGACATGGTATAATTTTAGTCATTTATTTTATCTCTCTTAAAATATATACAATCAGGATAAAAATAGAAAGAATAAGCAACATAAGATCTTCAGAATGAGACTAAAACATATAAAATACGGATAAGAAAAAACATAAAAATGCACACACCAAATAGTACATGTAGAAATGGTAAACACCTGCCAGATACCATTTCAAATTATTTATCATGTACATAAAACATTATTTTAAATACATCAGTTCATTATTTTAAACGTTTCATATATGATATGTTTCACATGTGCTGTAGAGGGCTGAGAGTCTTATATTTGAGTTTTTATCTTTTCCTTTGTCCCGAGTTTTCTGCAGGTCATGTGGTATCGGTGTTTTTAATATAAATGCTTAGCTTCTAACTATTGGATACTTAAATTATCTTAAGAAAATGGATAATATTTCTTCTATTACTAAAATATACTTCATTTTTTTACCATGCATACAAGAAATATTTGTTTATAACTCATGTTACACAAAGTCTTATTTGAGGGTAAATACCTATACATTATGGTTTATTTCAAACATAAACACAATATACAACTGGCTTTGGCTAATGCGTCTATAGATATTTGTGGATTTTTGGAAGGGAAGCAGTTATTCTACACTTTGTGATGACTACCAAACAGTCTTCTGTTATTAAAATCACAAATGCTAGTTTGGGCCTATTTTTCTGAAATAGATTAAGTCTACTTCCGACATTAAATATTTGGGGAATTTGATGTTTTAATCTGAATTGCTGTTTCTCTCCACAAAATTTAGGGTTCTACTTAGGGTATGGACACTTCAGTTCAACACAGTGAACTACTCCATTTTGAAGATACAAACTACTACACCTCCCAACTGAAGATATCTTACTCAGTGGTTTCCTTTTTCTTTCTTCTTTTCTTTTTTAGAGACAGAACCCTGTCACCCAGGCTGCAGTGCAGTGACACAATCATAGATCACTGTAGCCTTAAACTCCTGGGCTCAAGTGATCCTCCTGCCTCAGTCTCCGAAGTAACTGAGACTACAGTCATGTATCACCACACCAGGCTGATTTTTAAAAATTTTATCTTTTTCTAGAGACAAGGTCTCCAATGGTCTCAACTCGTAGTCTAAAGCAATCTTCTCATCTTGTTCACCCAAAGTGCTAGGATTACTGGAATGAGCCATTGTGCCTGACAAAGACAGCGTTTTATGATAACCACTTGGCCTTTGTGTGCATTTAAAGTGGTGATCCCAGCTTTATGACTTTTTCCTGTTCTTCACTATCAGCATCCTTCTTGTGAGATAATCACTTTGATACCCTGTGGTCACTATATTTTGTCATACCTGGTTAAACAGGCTGCTTCACTGCTTGTGTGTAACCTGCTCATAATATCAAGGCTGTAAATACATTTATAACAAATGTGATTTTCTCTGTAAAGGCACAGGAGTATCCCTTATTTTCCAATTAGAAGCACTAATGACTTATGATTGTGATTATCATAGAATGTATACCTGAAATATAGTGGATCATTGATGGTATTAAATTATACTCCTCTTGTGGTAGTAAGATAATAGTAAAAGCTTAGCTTTTACTATTGCTCACAAATGTTCCGTCAAATGCAAAAAGCAAAGGCAGACCTCAGGGATCACTATTACACTACTTAACCTTGGAGATGGTTTTGTGATAACAAACAGCAGGGGCTAATGAGAAATGGCAGCTTTCCACTTGCAGGAGGATCAGCCTGGCCATCAGGGCCCAACGACTGCTAAAATAAAGCCAGGAAGTGAACAGGTTTGAACTCATTCCAGAAAAAGTCCAGGGGAATTAATAATTCAGGAAAAGCTAGAATGAGAACAATATAATATATAGAAAAGAGAATTCTGTGAAATATTGTAATAAACAAAATAGGCAAAATGTTGAATGATATAAGTAGTAGTGACTTTTGGGTAGGAAAATGTGGGTTTAAATCCTTACACTTCTGATATTTAGCTGTTTAGATATTTATCTGTTTAGCTGTTTGATAGCCATTAGATAGGCAACATTTGTTAACTTCTCTAACTTGTTGTTTCTTCATCTCTATGTGGCAACTATACCTTCTTAGCAAAAACCATTTAAGACACTTACACATATTTATGTGTGTGTGTGTGTATATATATATATATATAAATATATATATATATATAAATACACACACACACACACAAACATATAGTAGGCATATAATTATTATCAGGCATTGTTGCTACTGTATCTGAAGCTGTTGTTTCTATTATATTTATCCCTACTAATCCTATTATTGTGTGCTATGTTCTTCTACCTATTAGTCTCTGTAACACTGAACAAAGGTTCTGAAGTGAAATAAACTTTCCCATACGCTATATGGAGACAGCTTTTTACAATCTAAAACTGGTGATCCATATGTTTTATTTCATTAATTATTTAATATATACTCTTCTAAAAGTTGTAGTTAAATACAATTATAATTAAACACAACTTCTAAAAGCCCAGTCTATAGAATTGAGATTTTAGGAATTTGGTACTAATATTCATATTAGACTTGCTCCCCCATTCCACACCTGTGTGAACTCTTTTCGAATATTCCAGTATCAACAAAAAAAATCCCAATTACTTCGAAATCCAACAAGATATTTGCTTGAAAAAAAAGAGGAATGCTATTTATTAAAAAAAAAAAAAGAGACCTATGCTGTTATTGACTTGAAAGGATCTCAGGTACTCTTCTCCCTGCATAGCTTTCCTGAAATTCAGAATTCTGTATCTTCACACTTGAGCTCAGGAAGGAAGGGAATTTAGAAGGTGGCATTTGGTTCATGAGATGCCATACAAATCTGTAGCCCATGACCAAGGACTTTCTTTTTTTCTCTTTTTGATGAGACTTAGAAACATATCTTTCAAATGGTCCCTGTCATTTATTCATTGGTCATTTCAATCAAGGAGGGAAAGGAAATATTAATTGGATTCTAAATCTCAGAAAAATTTTAGAATTTTTGTTTCCTTTTTACCAGAGGTGACATCAAACATAGAAATGAGAATTGAGTTAAACTCAGATTAAAGTAAATATTTGTCATTATCAGATGTATATATTTACCTTTAAAAAATTATCTGTTTTTATTTTCAAGATTGTGATTAGAGGTTTTTAGCATGCCTCAGCCACTTGGAAATAGCAAAATAATACATAAAGGACAACTTTGTGAGATTTATATATTTTCTTTTCTTTTATTAATTTTACTTTAAGTTTCAGGATACATGTGCAGAACATGCAGGTTTGTTCCATAGGTATACATGTGCCATGGTGGTTTACTGCACCTATCAACCCATCATCTAGGTTTTAAGCCCCACTTGCATTAGGTATTTGTCCTAATGCTCTCCCTGCCCTTGCTCCCCAACCCCCAACAGGTCCAGGTGTTGTTCCCCTCCCTGTGTCCCTTCCCACTCTATTCCCAGGCATATCTCCAGGAACTGAAAGCACCTGTTTACCCAGAAAAGCAGCATGAGCTGACTCACCTTTCTTGTGCAGAGACCATGGTGCAGTGGGACCCTCTCTATTCCATGCCCGGGCATTTCTCCAGGCAGTTGGAGCACCTGAATGCCTGGATCTGCAGCCTAAGCAGCCTCATGTTTCTTGTGTAGAGACTATGGTGAAATGAGGACTTTTCTGCTCCACTCCAAGGGATATCTCCAGGTATCTGGATAATCTATATGTCTAGATTAGCAGTCTGAGCTGCCCCACCCTCCCTGTGCAGGGATTGTAGCGCTGTGGAGTCCACTAAAGTCCATATCCAGGCAGATCTCCAGTCATTTGGAACATGCACTCTCCTAGAATAGGAGTTTAGGCTGTCCCCCATCCCTGTGCAGAGAACTTGGGACTGAAGAGTTTTCCCATCTCCATGCCTGGCCATACCTCTGCACGCTTGGTGTCTCCCCACTGGATTGCACCTTGGCACTGATACTTGTGCCTGCCTTGGGGAGACCTGTAGGCTGACCTGCCCAGTCCGGCCCCACCCATCTTTATCCTACCCTCCAAGGGCTGAACAGGGATCTCGGACCACTGTGTACTCTATCAATCAGTCCATTGCCTCAGGAAAGAGAGCTACTCTCAGTAAACAAGGATCAAGTGTATACCCAACTGTGTTGGCTGCTGCTTGCTCTTACCTATAAGTGTTACCTACTGGCTTATAGGGCAAACTGCACAACCTAATATAAAACCTGCTGACTTAAATACATAGAGCTTACAGAAGCAAAGCCAAAATACCCTACCCACCATTTCTAAAGCCACACAACTTCAGGGTAGGGAGGGAAAGAGAAAGAAAAATAAACCAAGTATTATAGGGAAAGAAAGGCAAAGAAAAAATCCTGTCCACATGAAAGAAATTACAGCAATTAGAAGTGATAATATCTCCAGCTGAGAAGGAACCAGCACAAGAATTCTATCACCATGAGAAATCTGAGTTTATTGACACTACCAAAAGATTGCACTATCTCTCCAGCAATAGTCTCTAACCAAAATGAAGAGTCAGAAAAGACAGATAAGGAAATCAAACCGTGGATTGCAAGGAAGCTCAAGAAGATCCAAGACAAGGTTGAAAATCAACACAAAGAAATTTCTACAGCAATCCAGGATATGAAGGACAAGATAAACGTCTTAAAAAGAAGTCAATCAGAGCTTCTGGAAACAAAAAAATCATTTTAGAATTTTCAAAATACAATTGAAAATTTTATCAATAGACTGGAGCAAGCAGAAGAAAGAATTCCAGAGTTTGAAGGCTGGTCTTTTAAACTAACCCAGTCAGACAAAAATAAAGAAAAAAATAATTTTAAGAAATGAACAAAATCTTCAAGACATATCACATTATTACTATGTAAAATGAGCAAACCAATGAATGATTGGCATTCCTGAGACAGAAAGAGAAAAAATAAACAACCTGGAAAACAGACTTGAAGGAAAAATTCAATGAAATATTCATAATCTTCCAAGAGAAGTAGACATCTAGATACAATATTCAGAGAACACTTTAGAGATACTTTATAAAACAAATATCACCAAGGCATATGGTTACCATACTTAGTCGAAGGTCAATGCCTGTTAAAGGCAGCTAGAGTAAAAGGTCCATTCAGATAAAAAGAGAACTCCATCAGGTAAACAGTGGACTTCTCAGCAGAGATCTCACAAGCCTGGAAAAATTGGGGTCTCTTTTCAGATTTCTTAAAGAAAAGAAATTGCAACTAACCATTTCATATGCTGCTTAACTAAGCTTCATAAGGGAATAAGTAATAAAAACTTTTTCCAGATAAGCAAGCACTAGAAAAATTTGTTACCCCTTGATGAGCCTTCCAAGAGATCCTGAAGGGAATTCTAAACATGGGAATGAAAGGCTGATACCTGCTACTATAAAAACACAATTACATAGCCCAGGGATGCTATAAAGTGACCACACAATAGAAACCACAAAGCAATTAACGATTTCATCTTAGGATCAAAACCTCACATAGCCATATTAAACTTGAATGTAGATGATCTAAACACCCCCACTTAAAACACAGAGAGGCAAGTTGAAGGAAAAAAAAAAAGACCTATCTGTTTGCTATCTTCAAGATACACATCTCACAGGATAGCAAATACATAGGCTCAAAGTAAAGGGTTGGAGAAAGATCTATCACTCAAAGGGAAAACAAAACGAGCAGGGGTTGCTATTTTTTGGGTGACAGAACGAGACTCTGGAGTGCAGTGGCATAACCTCAGCTCACTGCATCCTCTGCCTCCCAGGTTCAAGCAATTCTCCTGCCTCAGCCTCCCGAGTAGCTAGGACTACAGGGACCCGCCATCATGCCCAGTGATTTTTTTTTTTTGTCTTTTTAGTAGAGGAGGTGTTTCACCATGTTAGCCAGGATGGTCTTAATCTTCTGACCTCATGATCCGCCCACCTATGCCTCCCGAAGTGCTGTGATTACAGGCATGAGTCACCGTACCCAGCCGGGGTTGCTATTTTTATATCAGATAAAACATACTTTAAGCCAACAACAGTAAATATGGACAAAGAAGAACATTACACAATGATAAAGGGTTCAATTCAACAAGGCTTAACTATCCTAAATATATATGCATTGGAATATATATATATATATATGAATATATATATATGAATATATATATATATATGAATATATATATATGAATATATAT